>JAUTCA010264846.1:0-11956 GCA_032362005.1 Nodopelta heminoda | reverse complement strand
TGACGTTTTATGAACAAAATTCTGAGTTGAGTACGAAATCGTACTCAGAAAAGTTTCGTAATCTCGGGGCCTGGTCTCATAATGGATATTAAAGCTTTGGGAAACGATATCTAGGCGGAAACCGGGCCAATCTGTTGACAGAGACTTGCCCTTGACATCCATTGCAGGGTCCCACAGCAGTGCATAACGTTAGAGGAATCCCAACACTACGACCCATTCAAAGCGAAGCAATACGTTCTCGACTAGGACCGCGGAACATGAAGACATTCGTGGTTTTATTAACATTTATTAACGTCCATTGCTACGCACACGGAGCATCCTTAACGGACGAGCAGATACGGAACCTGGAAGACCTTGTCAAGGATGTCATGCAATGTCGGGACGTTCCGGGAATGGCCGTGGCCGTCGTGCGGCACGATGAAACGGTGTACACCGGGGGATTCGGGTATAAGGAGTTTAAAAACAGGGGTCCGGTCACGGAAACAACGTTGTTTAACATAGCATCAGAGTCGAAAGCCTTCACGACGACCGTCGCTGCTGACGCCGTTGCTCGAGGGAAACTAACGTGGGATGCTCCTATTAGAGAGGCGAGTTGTTTGTGTTTTAATGTGATATTTAAAATAGAATTAATTTGGAAAGTTGTATAATGAATAAGTAACAAGCAAAATAGGATTAAAACATCTTCTCGATCAAATAGGACAATGATTTAACAAGGAAAATACTGTAAAACATATAGTTCGCGTGGACATATTTCACGCTGTATACGAACAATATTTCATTGTAAAAAAAAACAAATATTGAGGATATATATTTTTTGTGCGATTATTTTAATTATATGCAATGAACATTTATATCGGGTTATCTATGTTCCAGTCAAAATGTCTTGAGGAAAATGTCCTCGGTTTTAGGTATTGGGAGACAAGTTCCGGTTACAAGACGACTTTCGTACCCAGAATGCCAATATTAAGGACTTCCTGTCTCATAAATTCGGCATCCCTGGGTATTGGGGTATCGCTACGTCGGTCATGAACCTAACAAAGAGGGAGATATTAGAGTTAGTAATCATTATTCGTAAATAATTTTGAGTGTAATTTGATCATATTAAGATAAACGTCAACGTTTTCCCAATGGGATCTGTCAAATATTGACTTTAGATATTGAGTGAAGAATAGAGCGTACTTTCCCTACTTTCCTATATTGAATTATTTAAAATAAGACATGGTCTGAACGTTGTATGAATACAGTATGACGATGTTGTATACAGGAGGACGAAGGACTTTCGCCAGCGGTATGACTTCCGGCAGCGTTACCGCTACTCCAACTTCCTGTATACAATGGCGGCAGCGGTGGTTGAGGTAGCTTCGTGTGAGACATGGGAAGATGCTGTGTACAACCGGATATTCAAACCATTAGGTAGAACGTTTGGATTTCGCAGCCAACGGCCCCGAGTTCGAATCCCATAACGGGTATTAGTCTATATGAAATCATTCTCAGAAAGTTTCGTAATCTCGGGGCAAGGACTATGGTTGTTGTGGGTTTCCTCCTGCCATTGACTGACAATCCGTGATATAAGTGAAATATTCTTGAATGCGGCTCTAAACCCGTATAAACAACACGACACGGGACGGTAGCATTACGTGAATTCGTTACATGTGTTTTTATCGGGGTGAAGAGATTTTACGAGCTGAAAGTTCCTAAACAGAAGCTGGATGTTGGTCAAATGCTATTCACCCCCATAAACACACATGTAATGTATTTATCAGTACTCAGACCCTGAACATAGTAATATGTGATTGCTACAGTGTTATACTCACGAATGTTCAACATAGAAATGGCGGTTAGGCCTGTTGCCGATAGCTATGTACATACTCAGCACTCAACTACAGTAATGGCCTTTGGGTAGTCTAGGGTGGTGTTCCATTGACAGTCTTGGACACACCTTCTGGACAGGGGGCTGCTCCTTTCTAGCTGTACTGTCTGTATCTTGCACTGTGCGGTGTTGATCCTTGGTAACTGCGCATGTGTCGGACAGAAAGTACAGACAGAACAGCTAGAAAGGAGCAGCCCTCTGTCCAGAATGTGTGTCCAAATCTGTCAATGGAACACCACCATAGACTTGGAATGAGTTTTACAGGACACTACCTGACCAATCAGATAGGTCCTACTACATACAATATATTCTGAGTAATGATAATAACATACATGTATATATGACATGTGTGTCACAGCGTCAACTGACATAAATGGGAAAATGGTATCTTCCAGGCATGACCGGAAGTCGAGTCAGCAAGCGACTTTCAGAAGCCGACTGGGACAACATGGCATACTCTCACGCCGTCGTTGACGGAACGTTCATCCAGTACGACGAGAAGGGGAGACTACCGTGAGTATACTTTAGAAATACCTGTCCACCGTTTCGTAACCCAAACCGAATTTTCATAGGAATTTGTGACTAAAGCAGACATCGTCATTATTATTACAGAATCGTTAAGGAACTGGCTGCGGCGGCCGGTGTGTACAGTAACGCGGTGGACATAGCCAAGTGGATGCGCTTCCATCTCAATGGCGGGAAGGTAACGTTAAAATGTTAGTTTGTGCAGTCTGAAAGACAATACAGTCACTAATTCTTCAACGTCATATTAACTAGATATCGTTTCAATCATTAAACATTTTTAACTGAAATATTTGAGCGACATCTGGGAAATATATCCAATTATTGTTTGGTATTCAGAATGAAGCCGGGGAACAGGTCGTGGATGAGGATGCATTAAAAGAAACGTACAGATCTCAGACCTCCCAGTACAGCGCTGCCTTAACGCGTCCGGAGTACCCCGTGGACGACATGATATTTGCCTACGCCATGGGCTGGCGTTACGGCGTCTACAACGGTGAGAGCAAATTATGTATGAAATAGCATCCATCATCCCTGTCGGCATAAACATACGGTGTCATTCCTTCTCGATGATGCGTATATTTAATATCGAAGGGTGCCTTGCAGCATCACTTTAACAAAAGGTCATCACTTTAATTTCCTCCACAGTTGAGATTTGAAAATTACGCATTTCTTGAAAGAGCGGGCAACGGTATATTTATTAATACATAACGCTTTCGAAATACACTGTGTCGAATAGAAACTCATTGCATTGTACGCAACGCTTTCATAATACACATTGTCGAATAGAAACTCCTTGCATTGTACGCAGGCTACCGGAAGTTGTTCCACACCGCCGCCTACAGTGCCTACCAGGGAACCCTGACGCTCCTGCCCGACGCCAAGGTCGGGGTTTGGACCTACATTTCCGGTGCCGCCGACGGTAGAGGTGCTAACGCTAGGAGGACGGTCACTATGTATGCTCTCGACATGCTTCTCGGTATGTGCATTATTTGTATTATTATTGATTAAATAATTGAATGGCTACGTTATAGAACATATGATCTAGGATATAATCTTGAGTTCCCTTCTTCAAAACCGCATGGTAAAGTCGGTATCACATTGCTTATTAGTATCATTTGGGAGTTCGAACCCACGACGGAGACCATGCTTGACATCGTTGAATACATCCTCTAAAAGCAAACTCAATGCCTGTTCATACGCTACTATACGTGCAGTGGTGTATGCACGGATGCTCCGAGCCAAGGCTTAGAGGATGAAGACATGAGAATATTTCAATACGAACATGTATTCTGTAAAGATAGTTATGTTATAGTATCAAATAATGTTGGAGCCATCTTTTCAATTTTCTGAAACTATTTTTCAATGTACTAATATTTACTTTTTTCAAAAACAATGACAAATGGAAAGAGAAAAACTAATAATTACATCCAGAATATCTTGCAACATGATTTGGTAAGGAATAGTCCATATAATTACCAGCTGAGCATATAGTCGTATATAATATGTAACTATGTTCAACACACGTGGCAGGCAAGAAACCATGGATCAACTCCACAACCGCTTGTTCGTTTCCTGCCCCGTGGGAGACTCCGACGCCTCGACCCGCCCCTGTCCCCACCCCCACCGAGGACCCTGTGGCCCCTCTGACTCCCGCCATCAACGCGTCACAGTACGTGGGTGTGTACCACCACCCGGCCTTCGGTTCGCTGGAGATACTTCACGATAACCAGTATATGTTCGCTTATAGGTGAGTTATAAGGTTACCTAGTTAAAGTTAATGCTACGTTCCTTTAAATTCCCCTGTTCTCGCCCTTTCCCTCCTCATATTTGTATGTACAAGTATGTGGTGTGTGGGAGAGTGGGAGAGTGTTGCGTGTGTGTACATCGTAATACAAATAACGTTGCTAATATCCAACGTCATTCCTAGGATACTTTTCAAGTCGTATATATATTCAGTTCTATACTGAGGGGCAGAAGAAACTTTACACCGAAATATAGTGTTCCATATTAAGATAGCAAAGAGTTACTCGAACATCAATCTGGTACCCTGTTCCTTCTCCGTCAGTAGAGAAGGCACAGGGTACCAGGTTGCTCGAACATAACCAGACTAAAAACATTTGCCAACATCCTACCTACTAATAAATGACAAAACTGAGTCGCAAATGTGAGTTTATTCTGTGCAATGTCAACAAAATTTAAAACACGATTTATTTCCCCAGATACGGCGAATTGATGCGAGGGTATTTGGTTCCCAGGACTAACTACGTCGACTTCTTTCAAATAATGACTGGTCCTTTGGCCATCCTACATTACGACTACGTCGACAGATATCCACATGGTTATCTGCCCGTCACGTTCCACAGAGAGGGAGACTCCGTGACTGGGGTGCAGTTCCATTATTTCGACTTTTCCGTACCGCCGCTGTTCAAAAGGCAGAAGGTAGACACAGATTACAACACGATCTCCAAAAACTGGTGCGAGACACCAACGATCACGACGTCGGTAACGACCTCTGCAGCAGCACGTACAAGCACGTTGACGCTGCCGTATTGTATGGTCATCTTACTAGTGGCAATATTTCGATGTTGTTCTCTTCCGATCAAGATGCGAGAATAACTTATTTGACACAATCTGCGACAAATCATAGTTCATTTTATTATATTATATATATTATATACGATATGTTTTCTTGGGTATGATTTTGCAAAGCTCTTGTATCCACGACAAGACTCTCTCATAAATGTTATAGATCATTACGAGAGAGCTTTCGTCTCATAGTGAATACGAAAGCTTCAAGAAATGTATTCCTTGTCAAAGAGGTTCTATGGCAATTATTTTTCGATTTTTAATGATTTATGACATCTTTTGAAAATTTGGCACGGGTAAATCTGAAAAGTTCGATTGAGCATAGAAATGGGAAAGACGATGACGTACCATTTCTTTCACACACACAAAAATAATAATAAATAAATATTAATTAAAAATCAAACAAATTGCCAGGAACATCTTGTACAAGGACTACAACAAGATTGGATTAATACTTTGTCGTTTATCGTGTAAAACAGTCCAAGAACAGACATCCCCATGCTGCAAAGTATTTTATTCTATTTTATTATTTTAATTGGAGTTTAGATCCACATTCTAGATTCGTTCTCGACTTGTCGGGTTTGAGTAGAACATTGAGGCTGGGCTCCTAGTATAGGGCGAGATTTGAATCAGGGCACGTATTCTCGAAACTTTTTAGCTAAGAGCTTCTTTGTGAGAAAACATTTCATAAAAAAAATAACATAAGCACAAATCAAGTTATAGGCAAATTCTTAGTATTTACGAATTTCTTAGGACTTACGAAGTTTCGAGAATACGGGCCCTGGAACCTTTGGCTCCAAAGTCCAACCACTGCGCTATTACCCGCCCACTTCGCAACGTCAAAGTTGAAGGTTGAAGATGAACTTATTTTGTGCTTTTTAGTTTTCAAGGTGGATGCGTTCAATACAGGGATGAGTAAGCCATTTAGCTAAACTGGTTTCCTGTCTCCTGTACGGTTCATACGACTCTTTCAGACAGTGGCTAGTTTGGTAAGTCTTTGAACGCACCCCTGGCATGCATCTGCTTGACCATAGATTATAATCTATGTCCTGACTTAACAAAAAACTGCTGACGCGAAAACAATTTAACATGTGTTGTATTCCATTGCCACGCACGTTGTACATACATAAACCGTTGTCATCTTAGATCCTTAATTACAAGGTAGTTTTGACATATACATATTGTTTTATTAAAATGTTGAGGTCCCTATATATAAACCTGGTACATGTATAGCGTCTGCTACGTGGTATAACGCTCTTTAACGTTTATTTCGTAACGATGGTGTTGCCGCTTCGCTTGGACTCATTGCCGTCAGGCCGGATTTGATTAGATGGTACCTCGGTGATCTTGCCAAACTAATTGGTAGATGGCTTTCCGGAACTTTTCTAGTAACTGCAAAGACAGAAATTGTAACATATTACCGCTTAAATATTTCAAATGACAATAGTTATATTATGAAATGAAACCATAAACTTACTGCATTTGTCAACTCGGAAAGCAGAAATAGCATTATGTATAGATGATATAATAAATTATTGTTAAACCGGATCTCTCACGTTTTTCTTGTTCCACATACAGGCAGACTTTAGATACCTACAAGGTTATACAGGTTATATTTTGTATATTAAATATAAGTTAAATTAATTATTCAATTATACAAAGATACCTTTTATAGCGTGGCGTCGCCATTGGGGAAACGGTGATATGCAGGAACTCTGAAAAGACAGTTATTTGTTAACCCAGTCAATTTTAAATGTTTTCTGCACCGTTCATCTCTTGTATACTGATTTGCTTTAATATCCGTAAACAATAAACATGTTGTATTATAACCTTATATTTTTTATTTACTTGAATTTCATTGGTCAAAATGGCTGAAAACCCGTATCCACTGCCATTGTAATTTTATCGCGGAAATGAAACTTGAAAGTATTAGATCCCGGAATGAACAGCTGGACTGATCGCTGCGTAACGGGAATACGTATTTGAACAATGATCACGATGTATCGGTAAAGATTGGTCTGTACATGTTCTGGGGTGCGTTCAAAGACACAATAGCTTGCAATCGGCTTAGTAAACTAACCACCGTCTCAAGAGTTGTATGAAACGTACAGGGGACTGGAAACCAGTTTAACTAAGCGGCTTACTCGGCCCTATGGTGATTGAACGCACCCCTGGTAAAAACTTACGCCATCGCAGTTTGTGGAACAGATGGTGAAGTTACACTCGAACGTTAAGCTTTGGTCTGCGTTGATACTAAACATCTTGAAGTACGGACTCTCGACTTGTCTTCCTGTCGTAATAAATCCTGCGTACTTGTCGAAAACTAGTCCATCCCCGCAACTTAGAATAAAGAGGGTTGTAAAGCAAGTGTAGAGTGAGTTTAGACTATTATCGAATCTCTTATATCTATTACAAGACCATACGGACTCTCGTAGCGCGGTCTCTAATGCATAGCGATCGTGCACGTACCAGAAACGATACCCTGGGCCCGGTTCCGCAGAATGATCGTAGCGCTACGGAATGCGTAAGTCCCTAACATGTTCATACGGGTCGCAGCTGCTATTAAGCAACAAGGTTCGTGTATGAAAATTAGGTTTTCTTAAATTAGTTATATGTGGGCTCTGGCAGCTCTGCTATCTCATACTGCACCATAAGCACGATGTTCTTCACTATTTCATTCCTGGCTTTGACCCTGTCTGTATATTACGGAGCCAGGACTCCAGTGATGCTAAGCTCGTTCTATGGAACATCGGTCTGTTATTATGTTGTACATACATTAAATCACATTGTAATAACTTATGTTTATTTATTTTTTTTTTCATAGGGGTCTAGAGTCGCTTTCAAGATTATTTCACTTACATCACGACTTGTCAATTTAGGGTAGGAAACCCGCAACATACTGAATGTTGCAGTAAGCCTGTGAGCACCGGCTGGTACTGTTGTACTAACTTATCAATCGAAGCATCATTGGTGTATGGTTGTAATAGTAATAGGTCTACTGATGTTGCCGTCATTCCAATGCTGTTTACCTTTTTGTCTGTAAATCATGCACGGATCATTGTTGAGCATGTCATTGACATATAATAATATGATGTTGGTGTTCCATCTCAATGTCTCTTTTTCAGAAATATATTTAAAAGTTGTATTCAATGTAAAGACGATCTGTCCAAACTCGTCTGATATTAATGTTACGCTTACCCAAACCTAAGTACAGCATACTTGTCACCTCGTGAATTGATGGCATCGCAGAACAGTGTTCGAATCCCAACGTCAGCAGTATCTGAAAACAACAACGTCTTGTAAACATTCCTATATATATCAAATTGGGATTCCTCAGGGGCGATTTCTGGAATAATGCATATTATGTTACATTGTCCCTAAACTCCATTAGTATGTTTAAACACAGGCGCTTGTCACAACTATTGGATTCGTAATATACCAGAATATTCTAGTATTCCGAATCCAATATTTGTAACAAGCGCATCTGGTTTAAATGTCGACCATGCACTAGCAGCTGACTAGCATTGGAGTTGTACTCATCTGTGTGATTGTATAGATGTTTCTTTTGGACATGTATATCTCGCTTAAAATGTACGAAGCGCGCAACCGGTGTACATGTATATCTCGCTTAAAATGTACGAAGCGCGCAACCGGTGTACATGTATATCTCGCTTAAAATGTACGAAGCGCGCAACCGGTGTTTTCTTATTGAGCCAATATTGTAGTTTTTTGTTTGAATTGGAAATTAAGTCATAGCACGGCTTGTCACTTTACGACATAAAAGACCTGCAAGTTGCAACACCAACACGCTCCACATTGGAGTAAACCTGCTACAACACCGTCGGTACAAACAAACCTAGAATAAGTACTGTACTGTGACAAAAGAGAGCATGCTGATCACAAGTTCTTATCGTCAACTTCTGCGAACATTGATTGCAACCGGGGCCGAGATAGGCCTACAGACGTTTTCTGAGTACGAGTTCATGCTCAAGCTCAGATTTTATATATGAAGATTTGTTAAAGTCATAATATCACAGTTATGTATGGTTGTTTTGGAATAGTTCTTAGCTATAACTGCAAAGTACATTCACTTGACATACATAAAATCATGTTTGTACTTCCAAAAAGTTTTCCACCGCTGTGTGGTTGACAAATCTTCACTGCAACCCCACGATAGAAAAATGGCGTAATCTCGGAGCCGGGTCACCGTGGCGGTCTCGAACTCGGAACTTTCAAAAATGTGCTTTCAATAATGCGTACTGTTGCTAGAGGCTGCGAGAATGACAGTTCGTCCCAGGTGGATCTCGCCCAGGGGTAGCTCCTGGTTTAGGACATCGCTGAGGGTAAGGTCTATGTGAGATCCACTAGGCGGTCCCCGGTGACTTTGTATCTGTCTGAGGCGGGTGAACCTAGAGTGAAAGTTGAAGGTTTACGTTGCCTCTAAACACTAGTATATTTTTTAAAGCATACATCAAACAAAAATAAAAAAAATAAAAATAAAAATTGTAATTGAACGATCGCATAATGCTACGACATTAATTAATGTTACTATAAATAGAAAAAGAAAACGTTTGCGATTTACGTTCCGACTCCAGGCCCCGAGATTACGAAACTTTTCTGAGTACGTTTCAGTGCTCAACTCAGAATTGTGTACATAAAACGTCATGTGACGTCAGTCTGAGTACGTTTTTGTGCTCAGAAAGTTTCGTAATGTCAAGGCCAGTCCTAGTAGGTAAATCCGTTGGAGGCAATATTTTTCTTCGATTTTTTGCAAAGACAGGCGCTTGTCACAAATATTGGATTCCGCAATTGAATAACTATAAAGGCCTGATTTGATATACTAGTAATGAGATTGTTTTTCACATATTGTCAGAATTACTTTCAAAGTATTCTATATATAGATGTCTGTACATGTGTCTGTGGAAACTGTTGGTCAGCAACATGCTAATGATTGTGGTCCGATGCCGTGTAATATACACACCCAGGGATTATGGATTTCCCAGAGCTCTCGTTACTTCCGTGAGGACTGTAGGTACAGGTCAGAGCGTACTCCTCCTCCTTCTGGTGAACCATAGACTCGAACTCCGACTCGCCGTACCACACTTGCACCTGCACGGAATAGGATTGGGTTCCCGGACCTGACTGAAGAACATCAATCACAAAGTGTTATACACCTTTAATAGTTTTACATCCTATAGCGACAAATGTATGTTTACAGTGTAGTACTAATTTAAGGTCCTTACACACCAGAGGCGAGCGATTTATCGCCGCGACATGTACAATCAGTGGCAACAACAAATTAATAAGATTCTATCGAAATTTGTCTTTCTGGTTTTCGCTTTTCGTGTGCAAGCATATAGATAAATGATATGGTTCTATCTCAGAACGTAAATCGCCGAGTTAGTCGCCGCGAAATACACCTCTCGTGTGAAAGGACCCTTAAGCTGCATTTCCATTACGGTACGGATGCGGTGCGGGTAATACTCTGATGCAAGTCATTTCACTACAAGTGATCGAAAAAAGCCGCATTCAGCCACACCGCACCTGAAACACTTGTAAGGAAATGACTTGCATCCCATTTCTACCCGCACCGCAAGTACAAAAGACTTGCATCCCAGTTCTACCCGCATGGCAAGTACAAAAACACTTGTAGTGAAATGATCTGCATCCCATTACTACCCGCACCGCAAATACAAAAACACTTGTAGTGAAATGACTTGCATCCCAATCCTACTCGCACCGCAAGTACAAAACCACTTGTAGTGAAATGACCTGCATCCCATTACTACCCGCACCGCAAGTACAAAACCACTTGTAGTGAAATGACCTGCATCCTATTACTAACCGCACCGCAAGTACAAAACCACTTGTAGTGAAATGACCTGCATCCCATTACTACCCGCACCGCAAGTACAAAAACACTTATAATTCACCTTAAACACGCACGAACTGTTCCCACCACCGTCCACGGGGTAGGAGATAAACAGCTGGTAGGTGGCGCTGTTGAACAGGCCAAAGGCAACCCTCTTTCCGCCTGCGCAGATACCGTGCGCGTGGACGGGATAGTCGGAGATGATGGAGATTACTGCGTCGGTAATGCCGTCTGAACCACATTGTGGCTTTACTGGAAGAACATGAATGCGTTAATGTAGAGTCGACATGTTTAAATGAAATAGAAACGGAAAATTAATATAGATTTGGAGCATACAAAATAAGGAGATTCCAATTGGTTTTGATGTAAATTAAATGTATGTATCTCATAGACTTACGGTCAAGTATATATCCTTCAGGTATGGACGCTCTGATCAGCACCTGCAGAATGTATTGTCTTTGAAAAGAAAGAAATCATACTGTATAGTAGTAGTGTTGAGTTGAACACACTCGTACTTGTTACTGTTGTTCTTGTATAAAGCAATGCCCGACGACAAGAACTATACTTGGAAACTGATATGGCAGTAATTACATATATTTCGTTAATAATAGATTTAAGAATCAGTTAATGTTATATTCAGTTTTGAAAGCTTCTAGAGTAGGCCTATGGCGACTACAGTATACCTACAAACGAGAGTACAAGATGCCTACAAATGTTGTCTACAGGATACCTACAAGTGTCTACAGGATACAGTACCTACAATTGTCTACATGATACCTACAAATGTTGTCCACAGGATACCTACAAATGTTTTCTACATGATACCTACAAATGTTGTCTACAGGATACCTACAAATGAGTTGATGACGATCACAGTAATCACGATGAAGGTAGTAGCATCCATGTTCACACTGGAATGACAACATACGAGAACTTATATGTTCATGCAGTTTGTGCTATGTTTTCGTATTGGCCTTGTGCACAATCAGGTGTACCATGTTAGGAAATGTGTTGTTATTCCATGTTTTTTCATACATCTAGTACCAGACAGTTATATGTATTGTTCCATAAGGTGTAGTTGAGGTTGGTTTCAATGTTGCTGA
>JAUTCA010264624.1:0-11977 GCA_032362005.1 Nodopelta heminoda | reverse complement strand
TGTGTGTGTGTGTGTGTGTGTGTGTGTGTGTGTGTGTGTGTGTGTGTGTGTGTGTGTGTGTGTGTGTGTGTTTAAATCTATATATTGAAATGTGTAGTACAAATATGATAAGATGGACATTTAATTTATTCTTTAAAGCATTAACTTAAACAAGTGCAATGCACATGCTTCATTCGTCTATTATTTATAAGGTCTTGCACAGTATCATGATCATCCTCGTTGTTTGCATCTTTATTTATCCACACTTACTAATACAAGTAATAGTCCTAATACCGTGTTTGCTCATACATCTCATCATTTCGTTGTCCTAATCTCTGTGTTGAATCGTTCGTATGTTGTTCTACTTATACATGACGTGTCAGATATGGCTGCTATCTACAGGGTAAAAATGTTCGCCTCATCTTTCTGATTACCTCAATCATATTTCCCAAACAAACCCAGTACGGAACACACTCGGCGAGTTTTCACGAACTTATCCAGCGATCTGGGCCCAATACAAGTGTCAGAGGCTTATCTGTATAAGTGTCAAGTATTACAGGCTAATTTCCGTGTTTTCCTACAAATACAAATCATACGCACAGTAAATGAGCCACCAGAGCGCCCTAACTGAGAGGATTATATGGACTTGCGACTTTAAATAACCCCCTGCTTGGTGCGGATGTTTTACGTTTCCTATTTCAAGTCGCTGTGTTGGACGCTGAGTGCAGTTCAAAGATATTCGTGTCTTGAATACAACACATATATTGTTTATGTGTGATATGATTTGCATCAGGAAGTGATTTTCGTACTGATAATTCTTAATAAAATTTGGTATTGCATGTATTATGCAATTTCTGTCACAATTGAACTGTAGTTTCCTAGTAATTTTGTAGATATTATATAACACTTTAAAATTCCTAGTAATTATGTAGATATTATATAACACTAATTAAAATGATGATTTTCACAGATAATATCATAAGGAACAAAGTGATTATACATACTGGAATAGATTACAGACTTCAATGAGGTCAATGCCAGATGTTTTTGTACAATCTTTATCCATATTGATTTACATAATTATATAATTTAGACCGGAAGACGTCAATTAATATTGAATAAAACTCTGAAGTCAGAAACGACATGGATCGTAATTATGAATACGAACAGAAAAAAAATGTGCATTAAGCAAAAATTCTAAATGCTATTTATTCGCATTTAATCGTCACTCGTTTCCTCTATATTACATCTCAAACTCAAACAAATGTGAAGATATCCTGTAATTTAATGATAAACGTTATTTGTGCTTGTTATGAGAGTCTGTCTCGGCCGTGTATCCGCCTACACTGACTCCTATGAAAAGGCAGTTTGTCTGGCACAGTAGTGATGGGAGCCAGGCAGCTTTAGAAGTCACGATCAGCTAGACGGCCTGGGTAAGTGAAATGGAAATGTGGCATTCAAACAAATGTATAAGAGTTTTGACAAGCACACAAGCCCCTATGAGCTATCAACTATTCTTTCAATACTCCGGCAAGTCTTCACTAAATTACCCCATGTAGCATTGTGAATTATATTCGCTTCGAATCGACGTATGAATGCCTAAACCAGTGCCCTGGGACCGACACAAAGAGTGGGGTTTGAATTGTCACAAAAGAGTGCTCGGAATGTCTTGAATACTGGCTGTGTTCTGCAGTGCGGGTAGCCGGACCGTGCACACCCCAAACACCCGCTGATATCAGCTACAACTGTGGACTAAAATAATGTATTAAACTTATGCAATGATGCAGCGCGCAATTCATCCCTTCTATTGCCATTGGTTAATTTCGTGTTCCGAGCTGAAGGTTATGTACCAGAACGACCATCCCTCTACGACAATCTATACATTCATAATTCCCTTTATAGATAGAGATACATTGTCAGCGACCAACGGAATGGCATTATTGGTTAGATGGTTCCAATCAGTCTTCGGCAATTTCCGGATCGGTAAGCAATCAGACGTGGTACCAGTATCTCGTATAGGTATATAGTTCCAACCATCCCTCGGTAAATTCCGGTAAGCGGTCAGACGTGGCACATGTGTGAATACTCGGTACATTCAGTGCTTCCAATGTCATCAATTAGTTACCATAACCATTAAGCACTGTAGATCACCTCAATTTACAGGTATGAATACCATGGACTTACTCATTTGATTATCATTTGTTCGGACGTATTTTCATGTCACGTTTATATTTTATATTCATATATGTACTGAACTAGTTCGACATTTCTTACTGCTGAATTTCCCTCCCTACCTAGTTCACCTACATGTAATATTAATATCGGCCTGATCAAAGGGATGCATAGCAAATTATCCACGGGACCCGGTAGTTTTATCGCAAGCAATGTGTCTCATATTAATGCACATTGAGGAGGGTGTTAATGACTTGTATCAATTAGATCCCAGCGTTCTTTATCTCTACAGTCTGCAGCTTACGACCTGTCAGGCATGGGATACAGAGACATAATGCTGGAATATATTTGGACGACATCGCGGACTGTCAGCAATAACGCCGCCAAGCATTGTTTAATTATTGAAAATGGCACATTCCAGATCTTATAGGGCTGATCAAATTGAGCATAATTAATATTATCTGAAACGAGTATTCCTAAGGTAAATTCTGTGTATAAGTTGGTAAATGACAAAATTAATGCTGTCATGTTTCAATAATTGGGAAGGAATGTATATGGATTTTAGCGTTATGTATGATTTGAAATACATCGATTCTTGTTCCAAAAGTAAAATTAAATTATCTGGAATTGTTTATGGTCTGATGAAGGTATATATGCTCGTCGACAAGGCACGTACAGTTTCGCATTTGTGAATATTAGCACTAGACTCTATCTACATACTAAGGGAAGGAATTATATAATAAAGAGAGGAGGGAAGGAAGTAAGCACATTATAGCGAGTACACTAGAACTCCAATTAAATCAGGGCAGTGGAAACAATTAAGGATAGTTCGCACAGAAGTTGAACACTCCATAAGTTATGACTCCATAAGTTATGATAATGACAGCTCCCAGAATGCATCATGAAGGAAGTTGAAGGAGTTAACATTCCCCCGTAATGTCTGACACGCTTATCCTATGATCCCTTGCGCTAATTATAATTACTTCCCTATTTCTCAGTCTACGCTATACAATGGTCCAGCCCATTCAGCATATGCAACAGAATGATAGCAACATTTTTTTGTGGCATATTATCGTAACAACAAGTAACATGACTTCGCACGTGCATAACATCTGCGTTGGCGCATGCACTACGAATATGTATGTATATCCGATGATGGATGGAGCTATCAAAATACCGACAACATCTCGGGATGATTATAAATAACGTTATATCCCGGTTTTCTCAGTCTCTCATGGTTAAATCTGCCACAAAGTAAAAGGAAATTTCATATAATCTCACAGAGATAAATGTTAATTCAGTGTACATTTTATGGTCATGCAGCCGCGGCCAAACCGCGAATCTATCCAGGCTTCCTAGGCAGCTGCTCTAGACATTTGCACGTCATAAACTTACTTTAAACGTCTGTTAGCGTCTTAATAGCAACGTGTCGTTGAGATCAATTGAGTTAGAATTTTCATTAAGTAATTGATCATTTATGGGGAAATACATGTCATAATTTGTTAAAGTGAAATATATTAAAAATTTAAAGATAATTTAAATACAGACACTGCGATCATGGCTATAATTGTTCTTTGGAAATCAAAATTAAATGGGCAAATATTTCCAGGATATTACCCATCACTCAATGCAAGAATTCGCTATGTAAATTGTCACCTCGGCAACATCTGGATGTTCTTATCATAAAGACCACATTTTATTAAGCTGTAGCAGCTATAGCAGTGAACATTTGCATTCAATGACACTTGGCAAGCGGTGACGGCCTTATGAACAGCTGGCTATCCTGATCTGGTTAAATGTTTCTGTACGGAACCATCGCACCCATGACCCAAAGTCTGAAGCCTGAAATATACGTGCATAAGATGATATCCAAAACTGTTAAACTTTGTAGAGTATGTTCAGGTAATCTACAATGTATTCGATAAACTCCAAGCACCGCCGTACAGTACTGACATGTGTAGGGAGCTTCCGGTATACTGCACTCGCCGATAAGGTCGTACTTCCCTTGGATAATAAAGATTATTGAATTATTGGTTTTCAGACTGAACATTTTCGTTAATGAAAGTTCTTACTAAATATTATGCTGGATGGATGTATCCACATTGCAAGACATTTGCAAGGACGTGACCTCTAGTTCCGTGCGGTGTACCGTGATGATCTTCAGATGGATTTCATACGCGCTTACATCATGAAGCGTATTACATGGCTAATTTACCGCTCAACGTCTATAAAAAAAAAGAAGTTGAGGAAATTACTATAGATCATAAACGGACGGTTCGAAAAATTAAAGATATGAAGTAAGCTTTCATTAATTTCATACGATATTATTAGGCCGTTGCGTTGTACGTGCGTGTGACATCGCTTTGCTGGGAGTAAGTTCTAAACGGTATCAGTTCATTCGAGGGTTAGGCAGTTCACACTTAAGCTCAGTATCCACTAATATTGGAAATCTAGCCATTTGAGCCCCAAACCATTTCACCAACCTACTATCTGACTATGCACCCAGTGCATAACCCCGTGGTATGGTTCTTTCTACGTCTTCACCTTAGCAACTGTCGTCAGCTGGTGGATGCACGGGGTACATCAGTTCATTGTACCGTGTATCCCGTGTAGGTTAAAGGGTACACCCTTGTGTCCTGAGAGTTTGAACTATAGTTTTATCGTACATTTGTTCATATATTATTTATGAACGCTACAGAAATATCCTCATCAGAATTAGCCTGGCGTTCTATTGACACACATATCTGATGGTATATATAAGTACATGGAATTTAGATGAGTGTAGAATTTCAGCCAATGAAAGAGCTTGTCTCAAGACACTTTGACATTTACTCCGTGTTGTATCTGTCTCACATCCGTCAGTGTCAGTCCTAGACCATGTCATAAGTCAATCGTTGCTTCCTATATGCAAGCTAGCCTTTTCACCTCCGTCTCTATTTATCGCTTTAGTTCAGAACTGGCGGTTCAAAACACTTTCTATAGGGTTGTTCACAGCATTGTGCGAGTACCACTGCCGACTAGCATTGAAAGCAATGGTTACAATGACGATGACAATATTTCACAATAACCCTTGACACAAGTTACTTTCATCTTGCAGTGTAAAGTGAATGCCTTGTGCTAGCTTTAAGGTTCCATATTTACCGACAATATCGACATTGATAGAGTAATTGACATACTCCTCGCCATGAGTGTTGTATGTATAAAGACGCTCACATTCCACACTTGTATGTGCATGTCTTGTAGTGAATTCCATATAATTTATTTTGCTATAGACAGACGGAATTGCTTTATTCAAAGAAACAGGTTCGCCGTTGTTACATGAAATGCTAGTGTATTTCCCATTTCTGTAGCTATCATTGAAACTAAATTACTCCTACCCGAAGTTCCCGCATTCTTTAAAAAGAAACATAGGTAGTAGTGAAGTATGAACTCGTAATACAGCAATATTGACAATACTAATACAGAATAATCAATAGTATATTGTCTAACATGCTAGTTGACAGGGACAAATCTAATCACGACCTGTCAGAAATGAAAACTGGTTCCTCTGAAGACACAACTGGCATGTTCTTTACTGTTCCAGTGTAATTGTCAATGGTCTGCATTGGACTGTAACCCTAGGGTCAATAAACACCTCTCCCATTCAGGATGTCCAAATGCTGTCTTTGAAAAACCTTTCAATGCACGTGTCTTTCTGTCCAAACAGTCTCCGGCAAGGGAGGTTACTGGGACACATCTCTCATACCCATACAAAATGTTTTATGTCTGTTTTTGCTATTAGTAAGTACGTTACCATCTGGCCAGGCCCTTAGTGGGTTCACAATAAAGTACAGTGTAGCATGCACATCTGTATGTGGGAATCTCCCCCAGCCTCCTTTTGTTGCCTGGCCGTATACACAGGGCATCTGAATAGTCAGGGCATTCAGTCATCATACAATAAGTTCTACCCAAACCAGTTCAGGTATCATTGAATACGATACAAAAATAGTTTTAATGTAAGAACTAAAATATGAATAACTATGCTATTATCTCTGTTAACCTTTTCGTTTGATTAAGTTTTTCTCTGGCATTTGTAATGGTTTCAATGTAAATTATTATCCTGTGATCACTGGCCATGATAAATGTTTTGCCCGCACTAACTGGTATTAACAAAGCTCTGACCTATGTGGAGATTGAGAGTAAAGAGTGTGGTGTTTTGCTAGGAGTATGTTCTTGAGTACTGAGGACACGAAACGCACTAAATTGCGGGCTGGTCGGCTAGTTTCTACTCAATGTTGCTCAAATAGCTTGTCTAGATCTGCTCATCCCAGTGAGTCTCTTCCCCCGCCTACGTGAATATATGCTTTTCAATGTACGTTTTATTCATTTGCGAAAAGCCGGTTATAACCGTGGACTTTCCCGCCATTTGGTGGCGAGTAGCCCAGGGGGTAGAGCCGCGTGCACGAAGGACGTTTGACAGCCATCTGCTGGATCCATTAACTGTAGTAGTGTCGGAGGAGGATTCGTGTTTTTCAGTTAACACGTGAAACAATAGTGACACTGCGCAAACATGTACTCATTTGCACGTGAAATCCACGCACGACGATGCCAATGGCGAGGTCTGTGGATCCGGATGTATATTGAGAAGCTGTGGATTCAAACCTTGGAATACTTTGATCCCTTCCACCAATTTCTGTATGGAATGTGGAACCTCTCCCCCATCTCTGTAGCCAAGTGAGTTTGCCGCGCCTGATAGCCCGTCAAGCGTTGCCGACTAAAGCGAGAGTGAAGCGTTTGTCGATATGAAAGCATGCTCACTCTTGCGTGGCGTGTGTTAATATTTAGGTCATCGGTCTTCACATGCGAATCGCCGACATATTGGCAGGCGAGGTCTGATTCGCTCTGTCAGTCCGCCTGGTAGAGAGAAGGAGTCGGGCCGCCCGTACCTCGTGTCCCGCTCCAGAACTCCACCGTCCAACCTTCAGTCGGGACGTTCCGTCACCTAGGTCACAACAGGTACTACACATTGGTGCAGAGTCTCTAGATGTGCCCATCCCCAAGTGCTACAGCCTCACCCGCTAGTCCCGGATAGTATTTCACGGCAGAAATAATTTGATCAAGCCGGCCAGGCATGCGTTCGCCGATGCCGTCTGCTTGCATGCTGGAGCAGTTGGCGT
The DNA here is from genome assembly GCA_032362005.1 of Nodopelta heminoda. Classification (NCBI taxonomy): domain Eukaryota; kingdom Metazoa; phylum Mollusca; class Gastropoda; order Neomphalida; family Peltospiridae; genus Nodopelta; species Nodopelta heminoda. The sequence goes on along the minus strand of JAUTCA010264624.1, from coordinate 4,670 downwards.
AGCTACAGAAAGGGAGAGGGAGAGGGAGTGGGAGAGGGAGAGGGAAGGAGAGATCTCGTGACCTGGTCAGATGTACCCGGGGACACGCTTTCTCCAACAGGTGATTGTTTTTATTAATGAAGCTCATTATTATTTCAGGTAGATGTTTCCTCTGGTGGGCAGGGAGTGGATCTACGGATGAGTCTTGCTGACGGACAGACGGAAATCGAGCTGAGAGCGGACAGTGGAGCTTCTTCTCACTCTCGGAGCAGTCCGCTGTCCTTGGGTTTCCAAGGAGACTAATTCAACAAGTTGAGATTTCTCGTAAAGTCATGGGTATTTGTCCCGTGTCGCGGGGTGTCTGTGAGAGGACCAGGACAACTGCCAGCGGGTTTGGACATTAAATTCTGGCAGTATATCGTCCCCGCGCAGTTGGACACTGTTTGTGGCCACGTCAAGGATATTTCCATAGTCCACATCTGCAGATACAATAGCTGGACTATTCGGATTATTTGCTTGCGGTGTTTTTGACTTCATGTGAATTACCTTTGATGCGAAAACATCCGCCGGTTTATACCCACCATTGGACTTAAATGGAATATACCCACCCAACCCTACGGGCCTCACGAATTCCGGACAGCTTCACCCAGCGGACAATGACGAAGACGAAGGCTCTGTTTATGTCTTTGGTTATCTAGCTGTATGATTGGTGCGGAAATATCATAAAGCTAGGTTACCAAAGGCAAAAATGGTAGCCATATTCAACCAGCTTCATCAAAACAGGTGTGGTATATTTATCATATTTAAATAAAGTACATGCATCTCATCTATTCACTAAATGTGGATGAGAATATATTCAGATACTATTATTTCTACACATATTTGTTTCTACATTCGTAAATATGTCACAGCAAATTATTAATAAAAGTGTATTAAATTGAGTTAATTTGGGGAATTTGGTATTTTCCAAAATTATATAATTTTGCTATTGTTCATCAAAATTAACGTGTGAACGTTATTCATTACTTTATTATCTAAATTAATTATTTTGAATAAATATGGGTAACCTATATTTTCGTGTTTGTGTCACTTGTTTTGTCTTGACAATAATTATTGGCTCAACGATTCACGATCAACACATTACAAATGAACGAAACATATTTGTTGCGTCTATAATAAATTATTGTTAATAAAAATGAATATGTTCAGAATATGAAATATTCACGATATTTATTCAATTATTGTATTTCACAAATCTTGTCAGATAGGTATCAAATTAACGAAATCAGCGACTTATTTTTTTAATATAATTAATTTTCTATCCACCATCAACACCGGGATATGTTAAACAGTTTGTAAGGGAGGGTTTCACGGAGAAGTTAATTTATATAGCGTTTGAGGGAATGGCTACACCAGCGTTTAGAAAATATATCCTGCAAGTGTTTTCGCAGCTGCTGGGGATACACGCGGAGGAAACCACGCACACAGTCCTCTCACAGGAGATTAGAAGATCTTTTAACAGGAAATTACTTTCTGGTATAATGGACAATATGTGCTAGTTGAACAGAACACTGTTGTAGTCTGAGGGTTTCATCAAAATAGGAAAAAATATTAAATTAGTATTTCTCATTGTTCTTTTTAAAAATAATATGATTTTGATTTCGTTGAAGAGGCAACCCTCTCTATATTTTCCCTGGAACGCATTTTAATGACATTTATAGTTAAAACGTTTTCCAATTCCGGGTGCGTCGATAAATCATGTTGAAGCAAGTAACATCTGTGCTGTGTAGAGATATTGATATGTGTCTCGGGCTATTCACCAGAGATGAAAAAAATATATAAAATCTTCAAAGACAGTTTCGTCCCACACTTTATAACTTCCTGAGCTGCGCATCTGAACAGCGCAGGAGCGGCAACATCAAAGGATATTTGGATCATAAGCCACATGTTATGTATGATATGGACTGGAGCCGTTGGCGCTATCTCATTGGCTTAAGCGCTATCACGTGGTCATGTCGATTGCATCAACCCCTTTTCATCCATCATAAGTGTGTCTATTTATAACATATTTAACTGGCAATTGCCCTCCCCTCCGCGGTGCATAGCCAGTTTACATTGACATTCTCTTCCAGAGTATAGCCCTACACAACTGCAGAAATAATTACTGAGACGAATACTGGGAAAATAATACGTACCGAGTGACCAACCAATGCATGTCACAAACTCTGAATGACACATACAGCATTAGAAAATAATATAGCATTAATTAGAAAATAACCACTTTAATTACATTATTGCTAGGTCGGTGATGTATGAATGGAGATACTAGTAAATTATTTGGATATGTTCTAGTGTAAATTATCATTAATTGAAACTATTTAGATGGTTAATTCTACCGTAATAAACTGTTGCAACTCGTTAATATTATTGTTTTTACGTTTCTGTTTGGGTTTGATTAAAATATATATTAACTCTATATTTTCCTATTACTCTTTTAGAACTGCATCCTAAATAGTAACTGACTCGCACACTAAAACAACGTACATGTATATGCTTGATCTACACAGTACTATTCAATGCCTCATCATTGTATATTAAACTGCACAAAAGTATAGACGAGTAATTTAGATCATTTAATTTTCAACCGAAATAATGTATAACCTTTCTAACTGGGAATATCACAAATTAATTAATTATAAATAAATATAATCAAATAAAATTATCATTGAATGTATTGACAATAATTCACATGCAGATGAATTGTTATTTACTATATATGAACAAAGATATCATGGAACGGACTGACAATAATGTACATGCAGACAAATTTTATTGATGCTGTACAACAATGGATTGACAATATGCAGTTAAATGTTATTTACGTTTGAAAAAGAGTAAACTTGACTCTTAGGATTGTGTCAACAATTTTTATTTTGTGAAACAATTTTCTACCAATCATAGCCATTGCCGCTCCTTTTGATGCGTTTTAACTGAACGACGCCGACGCACGTGCTCCCCTCCAAGCCACTCCCCCCACCATGTTTCTCTATGTGATAATTCAATTTTACATCAAATTTAACATAATTGGGGCGCCTGAGTAGAAACTCATGTATTTAAATTGGATGATATTTCAACAGCGTATAGAGAAGCCAAAGCAACTAGAGAGCCTTTTCAGTGATATTCCAGTGATTAAATTCAAGTCGACTTTGATGTTTAAATGGGGCAGAAGTGATTCAATGGGAACAGCGTTTGTGTTCTGTATTCCTAGCTTGTCTCCTAATGCGACTCCACATCGCCACTCATAATGTAGGGATACTTCTACAACACAGAAGCTCAAAATAGCTTCCATATGCAGGATTATATAGCATAGAATAACAAAAAAGTCTCAAGACAATATTGGCAAACGATATGTTCACGTACACACATGCACGGATACATAGTTACATACACACTCTCTAGATCTTAGTAAAGCTTATCTTAGTAAAGATCTCCTCGACCTAGCTATAGATATAAACTTTAAGAGTGTATTAATATCCTAGAAAGACACATGTGTAAGAAGAGGTTATATATGTACGCAAGTTGTTTGTATATTACAAAGACTCAGTCTTCAGTCTGTGATTCACTGGTAGAATGGAAAAATCAAATGATTATAAACATAATTGAAATATCCAACAGCACAACGATGCACGTAACAGGTAATTAATGAACTACGATCTTTGGAATATTCAACACATATAAATCAACAAGGTTTTTGTTATAATTTCCTTTATTTTCCATACGTCAACAAGTGTATGTGTATTCTTGGTTTTTAATGGATTGAAAATATAATTATCTGCCTGCACATGTTGGTATAAAAATACAGCATCCGAATAATAACGACAGTTTGTAATGGCCGATATTTTCATAACTTAACGTCGTGTCATTATTTGTATGCATATGATTAATATTGAGAACCGGGTTGTTCAGTTTGATTAATATCGAAAGCCGGGTTGTTCGACATGTAATAACATACATGTAGTAGAATATTAATGTTTGACCAAAACTGACAAGGAATGATGGATTGCGCTGGTGACGACATTCGAGAATGATGGCCAGACATGAGGAAGTTCATTCACTGCTACATTCGCCATCATTCAACGTCTGGGATATACCTGAGTGACAGATCTGCAAACATCACGCCATCTACAAAACTATGCGTACTCACATATGCCGCATGGAGAACCTGTGATTAAACATGCAAATATGTATCATACAGATCCAACGATCAAACAGATTCCGAATAACCGGAAATATTTGAGGCATCTTCTTTTCATGTGGAATTCCGGTGGTAATCGTATACAAGCCGTTCTCTGGCTAATATACATTGTAGTCTATCATTAAGCAATGGTGTATACATGGGTCTTAGACCATCTCGCACCCCAAGGGCTACTTAATTCCGTTCAAGACTCATACTACGTACCATACGATCCTGTACCGAATTAAGAACCTTTGGGATGCGAGGATAGGGATCTTAGAATGTGGTGTGCTGTATATCATTAAGACAAACATTTAGGTGGATATATTACAAAATAAATTAAATAGCACCCGATATGTATGGACCGTACACATATTGAGGATGATGATGATGATGATGATGATGATGATGATGATGATATATATATATATATATATATATATATAGAGAGAGAGAG
>JAUTCA010264623.1:0-21266 GCA_032362005.1 Nodopelta heminoda | reverse complement strand
GGGATGCTACACCGGTAAGCGTGTGCTAACGTGTTGCGCCGTAAGGCACCGTTAAAAGTATGAATCCAGCTTTAAACATGCGAGTAAGATGGGACGCTGACGACATTTTGTAAATAAACGCAAGGTCGTCAAGGGCGGATAACTCTCACGAACAGTACATATTACTTGCGATTTCAGTCGCATCGTATGAGTGCACTTTCGATACAACCATACAATTGGTTGTATGACCGATCGAATTGGTCTCGTCGTACGACCGATCGACCCGTGTGAGTGCACCTTAAGACTTCAGTTTACAGAGCTCTGGGATTTGTAAAATATTTCTAAATTAAAAAAAACTATTTATTTGGTGAAAGTGTAAATCGAGCTACTGTGGTAGGGGAAGGGATGCAGTGTTGGATGACTATGTACAAGCAAGTCGTAGTGTTCATAGTGTTCATTTCCCGCCCCGCCCCGCCCCGCCCCGCCACCAAGTATTGAAGTGGAGCACATGAAAAGGAAATACCTAGCATACCTGAATTGCCTTGCTTTTGAATCGAGTGAATTGGTATGTAGTTGTCACATTGAATTCAGTTATAGATCCCGATGTGTGTCACTACGTTACCTTTTGCATTGATTGAGCTGGGCGTACATTGAAATGTGTGTGCGCGCGTCTGTGTGTGCGCGTATCTATGGAGGATTATTGTGGATGTGAATCATTATGCTTCAGTAATTAAGGAATTTCTTGAAGTTAACTATTATCGTATTTTGTTCAGTCTAGAATATTCAGCCTCACTTTCCGTGAATGTTTTGTTACATTCCCCGCCGTGCTTTGTCTCCTAAATGTGCTGCGTTTTTCTTTACTATATTGTATTTGCCGTGGACATAAACACTGTAATGAACTTCATGGAATATCAATAAAATTGAGTAACACATTAGCAAGATTATGGAATAGGATATCGTTAATGTATTGCCACAGGATATCGTTAATGTATTACCGTTCTTGTAAAGAAATGGAGCGTTTAAAGCAATACAGTATCTCTCTTTCCCTTCTCATTCTCTCCCCCTTTCTCTCCTTTTTGTTCTCTCTCCCTCTACTCTCTCCGCTATATATCTCCCTCCCTCAGGCTTTCTTTTTCTCTTTCGCTCTCTCTCTCTCTCTCTCTCTCTCTCTCACTCTCACTCTCACTCTCACTCTCACTCTCACACTCTCACTCTCACTCTCACTCTCACTCTCACTCTCACTCTCACTCTCACTCTCTCTCTTTCTTCTCTCTCTCTTCTCTCTCTCTTCTCTCTCTCTTCTCTCTCTCTTCTCTCTTCTCTCTCTCTCTCTCTCTCTCTCTCTCTCTCTCTCTCTCTCTCTCTCTCACACACACACCAGATCAAACACGGCCTCAGCGATAAAGCAGCACAAAACTGGATGAATATTTCCAGCTTTTTCACACCTCCAAGTTTACACAGCCCCTGGCTAAGCTTTGACAAATCTGCCGTCTTGTGCGAGGTCCCCGACTCGAGGTCTGTGGCAGTCTCCATGTTGCCATTGTGAGACTGGCAATCTCACTCTTGCCGTTAGCATTGGCGCGTATGGGTGAGTGAGTGAATATGGAGTTTAACATCGCTGCAGGAATCTTTCACCCATTTTTCGATTATGCATATGGTTGAAAGATTCCCACTGTGATGTAAAATAATAATTCACTTGACGTTGGTCGTGATGCTGCAGTTGTGAGACTGGCAATCTCACTCTTGCCTTTAGTCTGTGGCAATCTCACTCTTGCCTTTAGTCTGTGGCAATCTCACTCATGCCTTTAGTCTGTGGCAATCTCACTCTTGCCTTTAGTCTGTGGCAATCTCACTCTTGCCTTTAGTCTGTGGCAATCTCCCTCTTGCTGTTATTAATCTGTGTCAATCTGGGTGTTCTCGGAGAAGAATGATAAATACCTGATATAATGATATATATGGATTGACAAACACAAGAATATATTTAGTGTAGAAAAATCACAATAGTGTATTGTAGATTATTATTTTTGTTCAGCATTATGAGATGCATTTGGAAAATAAATAATATTTTACCTAAAATATATTTTTAATAAATACTTAGGAAATTACTTTTCAATAATTTGTTTTGACTGCCATTAGTTTAATTTAGGAAATGTATCTATGGAACCCAATGAATGATGCTTGTTGACAAAGGATGTATGTGTTGTTAAATTAATAGGGTTTTTTAATTGTTGAGGATAGGTGGATTGTTTTAGATGTTTATTATTGTCATTTGAAAAAGAGAAATGTAAAACTAAGACCGAGAAATCAAGTCAGCTGTGCATTATTATTCTTTTTTTTTTTGAACATTGAAGTAGTGTACATCTTGGAAAATAGAAGTAGAAGTAGAAACAAGAATTAATATTGTGTTGATATGTCGTCATAAATTTGACCTTTAGATTAGTCATAAAACGGCTTGGAACAAACATCATCACTTAATTAATATAAGATCTTTCACAGTTATGTAAACACATCAGTAAAACAACAGATACATTTTCTAACATGTTGTCACACCAATTGTGAGAGGTTTGCTAAGGTCAATATCATACATAATAGTCATCACTTTATTAGCAAGAGTTGTGAATTTTATATCCCGCATAGAAATATTTTATCAGTGTCAACTATTGATTTATGCGTCATGTCAATAGATGTAAAACTATTATCACTTGTAGTTTATCTTTAACCCCTTTACCCACCACCATACGTATCTTTTTCTTCGGTGGACAAGTCCCCCCCCCATAGTTTATCCACGACCACCATGCATTTTTTTCTTCTGCCGACAAAATGCCCCCCCCCCCCCCCTTCACTTTCTTGAATCTCCTGTTGTGTTAAAGGAAACAATGTTGCTGGCTACAGCGTCGATCTACTTCCTCTGTGTCTCACAGGTGGCGCTGGCATTGTCGATGTCGGTATTTTTGTGGGAATTGGCGCACTGCATTGATCTACTTACCGGGCAATCATGGCTGTGTCTGTCCATTTAGCCCCGCCACTTCTCCGAGTGCGCTGTAACTCCTCAATAATGAACCAGCTATGGCCTTCCGTAAAGGTTAATTATGGCGGTTGAGACGAAAATCGTAAAGTGTGGATGGCGAAAATCCCGTTTATGTACGTTTTTCGAACTTTCGTCGGAATCGCGAGAGCTAATCTTTTGGTCATTTATGGCCGCTATATAATTATGACAAATGGGCTAATAAAATGTTATGGCCGCGTCCATTCAAGGAAATTTGGCATCAAACAAGTTGGGTATCATTACGGTTTGTTAGGAAGCTAATCTTCACGAGACGGCGGAGCTGTCGACAAAAATGGGAAGATTTTGCAAAATTAGATTTATTACGGCCCCAGTTTTGCGACTGGCTCCTCTCGCAATGATTATGGATCCCAGCGGACCCGTTTAATTGGGCTTGGACTACAATAGCACAATTACATTGCGCACCTCCCTGTTTAGCCGGGGTCCCCGATATACCAGAGAGGTAGTGTAGCAGCAGTGCCGGAGTAATGCACGAGACCTTTCCGTGGGTTTTCATTGGTTAGTGTCAATTTGTTTCCATTCATCTATTGATCCTTGAAAGCTCGTAGCTTGTGATTAAGCCCTCAATAATCGCAAATTGAATTTGTCACTTGGAAAATGCACAGTTAACCAGTGCAACAGTCATGTATCCAGGAAGTTTTATTAAAATTTACAACCCACCGTCCGTGTACAAGACGCTAAGCTTCAAGATATTTGTCGCTCTGTCCAGCGACTTGGAATATTGGATGTATTTTTATGTACTGCCGCTGATGAAATTGAATGATTTTATTAATAGCAGGTTATATTTTGGGCAAATCTTTTCAAGACCATGATACATTGATATTTTCAATTTGTAAATTCTCCAAGTTTTATATTGAATTCAAACATATTTTCCTTCATGTGGATTTCTAAATAAAGTTTGTGTTCAAACTTTATTATTTGTTATACTTGCTCATTTGAGAAAAAGGCAGGAGTAGTACTCTCTGTGAAAATTGTACCAATTTATCGCACGAAATATCCGAGTGTCTCTAATTTTTACCCGCAGCGACGTTAAACTCCATATTCAGTCACTAACTCTAATAATACATGGGTTATATTGCCAAGATTTTCCGAGTCTCTGGGTTATTGCCTACATGGGTTATTGCCCGAGAACAAAGCTATGATGCATATATGACACTATTAGGATAACCTATAGAATTGGAATACGACATCAAAGTACCTACTTTTGAATCCTTGAACTTTATTATTAAGAACTTTTATACAGTCGTGAAAATCGCAAATGGGTGAAAGATTCCTGCAGCGACTTTAACCCTCTCCCTGCTGAAGGCGAGTTAACTAGCCCGATCACATGCAGAAATAGAACACTTTGATTTTATTCAGCAGGGAGAAGGTAAAACTCCATATTCACTCACTCATGTAACATTAAACACATTTTTATTTGTTATTTCAATACATATGCATACACATTTGACGTAATTCTCATTTCGATTCTAAATGTACTTTTCTAGATGGCTAGACAAGGGTTTATGATATTGCTTTTATTATGTGTGTATAAGATACGCGGTAATATACCAGATTCCGCCAACACAGCTTAGCGAGCCGTGTTTTTTGATCATGTTCTTTGATCATGCTGATCAGGAAGTAATTATAGCGTCGGCACTTTCCTCGATGAGCCACAAATACGCGTGATCAACTTGCCTGATGCAGAGCTGGTCTCGTTCAAATTCGTTATTACGGACAAAATCGTGAGATTTTCTTTCCATTATGACTTAATTGTGTCGGAATTGTTCTGTCAAGCCGCTGATCGATCTCAGTGTGAAGTCGTCCACTGGACAATTTGTCGGGAATTCAAAAACTGTGGCTGATTACCTTGCCTGTTAATTGAATCCGAGCTCCGGGGAGATTGGGGGGAGGCGCCGGGGGGATTCCTAAGTTTCACTCCGTAGTATCGGAACTGTATGGGAACTCTGTGTTTCCTGGATTGCTATGCTAACATGGGTGGGGGGTAGCTGTTGATCTTGCCTACGTTCCTGTATGAACAAGATCCAAGTGTAGTTATATTTTCATATTATATTATTTTTAATGTAGTCAAAAATAAATTTTAAGATTGTTAGATAATTAGCGTAATATATGTTGCATATACGGTAGTCTAAAATACATTTTATCAATATTAGATGTTTAACAACATTGTTATTCTTTATTGTCAGTATTGTTGAACATAATGCATGTTGTTGGTAACATTTTGCCAGCAAATATTGGGAAAATTATAGAAAAGAGTAAAACCTATGTTTGTCATCAGAATATCAGAATAACTATTATGGAAAAGAGTAAAACTGGGTTTTTACTATTTGGTATAAATGATAATTACCTCAAAGAAGGAATTCTGTATCGGGATATTGAACATTTTTTATATAATAACTGAGATTTTGTATCATCAGTATATTGCTGCAGTTCCGAGGTATAGCAGTTTCTATTTCATACTTACTCCAAAACACACACTGAATTGAGTGGATATCCAGTGTGTGTTTTGTCGTAAGTATTCACAGAAATAGAAAATAAGGAGAATTTTCTCCTTTCTATTTCATACTTACTCCAAAACACACACTGGATATCCACTCAATTCAGTGTGTGTTTTGTCGTAAGTATTCACAGAAATAGAAAATAAGGAGAATTTTCTCCTTTTTAAACTGTTGTAATTGTATGATATTTTGCTGTTGAGAGTTTATTATATTTGGTCTATCGAAAAATGTTATAGCTGAGAATTGTATAATAATCGCTATTTGATACAATTCTGAGATATACCAGTTTTTAAACTGTTACAATTGTATGATATTTGATTGTTGAGAGTTTATTATATCTGGGCTATCGAAAATTTTGATGCTGAGAAATGTGTCGGAGAGTTTGGCTCTTGCGATACCAGAATGTCTGCTACTGTGGCTAGCTGTCTCTTGGATGACCACTTCCTGCCCTATGTCCTGCCCTGGGCTAACTGGACATTAAATGACCACCTCCCAGGTCAAGGGCTGACCTTTACTGACACATTCTTGAGGTGCGACTACTCGCCCCTCTAATCGCTGAACAATACCCTCTAGCCTCCGTGATTTGTCTTTATCACATAATTAGGGGAATCCCTCATAGCTTGAACTGTCCAGGTTATCTGTCTTCCACTTCCTGCTCCCAGGACAAAGACATTTACCCGATGAGATTATCGGCTACGTTCCAAATTGCTTGTCCTTATTCAGTAGTACGTATGTTCCGTCTACGTCCGTGTGCAATAGTATGCTCTGTTTAATTGATATAATCCAATATATGTTTGCGTCTGAAGTTTCTCGATGATGTTAGTATCCACGTAACCTATGCACAGTCTGGCATTCTATGTAATGTTTGATGTCATTTCGTTAAAAGTTTAATTGTAAATCTTTAAGTTAGAAGGTTAAAGTACGGCTGAATCACGTAAAAAAAATGATGTACGACTCCAATAACTGTAACTATGGGATGACTGTCATAAGTGTTGCCATAGCTACAGTAGTCGCTCCCACTTCACAATCTTCATGGGTGGCATCGTTGCATACTTATATATATATGGGCGACAGATTCATGCAGCGTTACTGAACACTGCTTCCCTGACTGAATCATGCACGGAAGCTTTTTTCTCGTTAAAGGTCAATATGCTTGTCCTTTTTAATTTGAGATTTCTACTGCATTTAATTGTTTCTAAGGATAAAGTGAAAGTGAAACAGAAGTCTCCACATTCAACGTCTGATCTGTTTACCGCTGGTTCCACATCTGATCCGCAATATAGTTTAGGATTTACGAAAGAACTATGGAAGTTCTTGACCGAAGCCGATTATTGATTGGTCGATTTTGTTTTCCAGGAATGGACGACGGAAATAACTGGGGCCCAGGTGGCCCACCAGGACCTGGGTACGAGTCGCGGGTAAGTCCTATTTCTGTCCTGTCTGTCCCGCGGATGTCCTGTCTGTCCCACGGATGTCCTCTCACACGTACAAGAGTCACATCATTGTTTTCGACTAAGTTTGGAGTATGTGTTGACAAAGGGTTTTGCTTTTAGCAGTAATGAACCAAATGGGTGCAAGATTCCCGCTAGCGTCTTTGCTTTAATTAGTCGTCACCTATGGGTGAAAGATTCCCGCTGTGATGTAAAACAATAATTCATTCATTCATTTAGTAATGCAGCAAATGGATGTAAGATTCCTGCTAGTGTCTTTGCTTTTAGTAATCCAACAAATTGGTGGAAGATTTCCGCTAGTGTCTTTGCTTTTAGTAATCCAACAAATTGGTGGAAGATTTCCGCAGCGACGCTAAAACTCCAAAATCACTCACTCAGTAATGTACAGTAGTGTAACTTCCACGCGAATCCCATTAACCGATTTCCTTTTTTAAAAATTATTTAAAGCATGGTAATAATTACGGCTGGATCAATATGCCGGTTCATACCAGTATTTACTGCGGGTACAATATACGGGTACAGTCCCATACACGTATCGGTTTTAAAAATAAAATAAATAAAAAAATAAAGACGATACTACTTTGTCCTTTAACTGCAATTATACTTTAAAAGTCCAAAACAGAAACGTTTGGCCAAGTAAAGCTATGGTTATAGTTTTATATCTAGACACAATGTTATCAGATTATAGAATTTGTATCTGCTGTTCGAAGTTTGAACTATTTGTGAGCTTTTTAAAAGCAGAATTGTAATTGAAAATTATATTTAAACAGTGACAAAACCTAGCATGGTTACCAAGACTAAACAGATATCTACATATGGATATCTCGGCATCCCTTTACAAAGCCTGTAGTCTGCAAAAATATGGCAAGCAGTCAAGTAGATCATCATCAGCTGATCATTTACTAGATCTAGTACCCGTACTTGTTTTCTTATTTAAAGAAAAACATGAAATCTTGAACTCCGAGAGACCAGTACCTTTGCAAAGCAGATGGAAGGGCAGAGGTGGAGATCAGGGTTCCCGTTACTTTATATTAAATTTGGCTGAATCTCAATTGCAAAATTGAAAATGCAATTTTATGGTTCCACAGACATTTAGTTCAAGTTTGCATCCAAATAAAACAAATTTGATGACTGTTTTCTGTATTTCTTACTTCATTCACTGGAGATGTTTTGAACAACTTGGCCTTTATTCATCGGAAGCTATGGAACATCCGGGATATTTCCATTAATAAAATAATTGTTATTTCAAAAACATTGTTTATTTAGTTACTAGATGCAAATCTATGTTTATAGATGCTAACTTTAACCCTCAACTTAACCCTGAGTCAAGCATAATTACTCAAATAAATGGGGCCCCCGATCTCCACCTTTACATGTTGCCAATTACACTATTAAATTGTTTGTTAAGCTGAATAAAAATATGCATAAAATAATCTTTTCTAGTTGACATTTTGTGTGATTATCGCAATACGTATCGTGTATCCGTCGGTTATATCATAATACGTATGGTATCGGAATTGTATTGACCCAGCCCTAGAACAGATAATATCGTGATTATCACCTCATTGCTGCTTGCAAATTCATTGCAAATGCAGCTACGCTATATTGAAGATGATAATACAACTACACTGATATTCCAAAGTGGACAGGCTTATTACTTTTTGTAAGGGTCTGTTATTTCTATTCTTTCCGTTGTTAGAAATTATTTATGGAGGTTGGTGTGGAAAAAAGTATTTATGGAAGTTAGTGTGGGAGAGGAATTGGTGTGATGAAAAGTTATGAACTGTGATGTTTGCATCAAACATGTCATGCTTCAGTTATTTTGACTCACAGTGTCGTACCATTTGATAAATAATTTCTAAATTTGTTGCAAATGGGTGAACAACTCCATATTCACTCTCTCACACCGACTAAATACAGCACTTCAAAATTACTGCGTACAATTTTATAGTGAAGTCAAATGCTCATACAGTGACTGATCCAAGGGGAGCAACTCCGTCAAGCTTAGTCTTTGTTCAGCCTGTGCTCCGACACAACACAACATCCACACTAACACTGCTCCTTTGGTTTTAGTCATGCATGCTCCTGTTATTTCTTTTCAGATGTATGAGGGTCAAAATTTTAATGGTCAAAACAGTGGAGAGAATATGCCACCTTATATGAATAGCAGTGAAATGCCGTCTTTAATGAGTAAGTATTTTGTTTACAAATTAAAAAGTTTATACTACAAATGTTGAAAAAAGATATGGACATTTTTTATAAAATATTCCTATGAATATTATTATTGAATTGTTTAATGCCTAATATTTTTTCTGACCAGTTAAAATTGTTACATGCACTGTATTTTAAAATGATAATATATGTTTATAAATTGAGAGTTGTCTACATGAAAAATTATTGTATTGTTTTTCAGACAAAAGTTCAGATTATCGATCTAGTTATCCGTCGCGGGACGGACCGGTGCAGGTGAGTGCTTCTATTTATAGATATTTTGAATTAGTCTGTGCATAGATTATAAGGGATTGGATATACGACTCTTCCGGTAGAGGGTAAACCGATACAACGTCACAATCATACGGATACGTGACAATGAATATGATGTTGTATTTACCATTTACCAATACAATAATTCCCTCAATGAATAGAGAAGCAATTGTGCGTTGTTATGGTAAGAAAATATTGTTTACTCATAGATTCTACAATAAACTACAAGATCAACATCCCAATCAGCATTGCCTATGGGTGAGATATTCCTGCCGCGACGTTAAACATTAAAACATTAATTCAATCAATCTATTGTTTGTGATATGTTTAAAAATGCCTTGTATACATAAACTAATAGCATTGTCAGTGATAATGTTTCATTATTATTATTTCTATTGTCGTCGCCTATGGGTGAGATATTCCTGCCGCTACGTTAACCATTAATTCAATCAATCAATCAATCAACATTATTTCTATTACGATACTTACTTACTTAGCGCTAATTTCTGGGGGAATTGCGGGACTATTCGAGTGTGTTTTAGAAGTAAGTATCTCATAGAAATAGAAAATACATAATTTTCCTACTTTTTATTATTATTATTATTATTATTATTTATTATTATTATTATTGAAGCTTTTGGTTGTGCAATAGTTAAACAAAAAAGAAGTTTGATTTGTCCATACCAGAGATGACAGCGAACTTTCCGATGAAACTTTTTAATAATGTTATCCTGAAAGCATGTATACCTATCATCTCGAATGATTAAATAAGAAATACCATTAATACATGACAGCCTCTTAACATTCTTTTTTATAAACTAAACATCACCTAAAATGTATCCCATTTTGACGTGATGACGAGATTAATCGTTATTTTGACGTGATGACGCGATTAATCGTATCAGGATCCTCTTATGTCTTGTATACGTCGCATCTTTTTAAGAAAATGGCAAATATTTTTACTTTGCATTGAAGTACGCCACATGCGGTCCAGTCTTACGGTGTCTGAGCCTTTGATGCCGCGCTCTTTCCGCGTATACGCCATGCACTTAAATACTTTTCATGTACTTAGTGAAGAGAGTAATGTCCCCTGACTGGCATCAAAGATGCGTGGATGAAAAAAAACATTACGGTCCTAATTGGCCTAATTGCTTTAACGAATCGTTGAAAATGTCATCCTTTACCCCGTATGTCATTACGCGGAATTAGTCGACTCTTGTTTTCATATTTGGGTTGTATTTACTGGAGATTCGCGGGGACACAGATGGCGAATCTGTGTACCTGCCTTTTAATACGAGTCCTCGGGCTGCGATAGACGCACACGTGCCACTATGCTGCTGTTCTAATTGCTGCCCCTCGACTAGGTATGCGTTCAAGTTTTGGGGCGCAGGTGCGGTCCCTGGCTTGAAGCACTGTATAATTACGCGACCAGACAAGGGCGATGGAGAAGAGAAACGACCATAACTGTAGCAGAATTTTTTTTGACGTGGAGCCGAGCGGCGGAGAATCCCAAGGGGAACAATTACTGCTTGTCGTTTGATTTGGGACTATCTTGTGGTGTGGCCGGGGCGGAAGGATACCGCGTTCTGCTTCCTCTGCGACTTCGGGGAGACCGCGACGTGGGACTTTTCAGATAAATTAGTTGTCGCTTAAAGTGACTGGATTCTGGTTAATTAGTGTGAGAATGTCTAACTCGAGAGCTGTGATCTTTTAAATTTATAAGAAAATGTTGCTTGAGGACGTTCATTTGAATACAAGAGTCAAAAAGTGATAGATGATGTTTGTTGCGTATTCGTTGGAATTATGGAGAATGGTTTGATCTCTGCATAGAAAGAATCTATCCCGTACTATTTATGCTAGAGATATCTCAAAATCATTATTAACATTAAAAAATATGAAGAATTCCAACTTAATAAAAAAAATAGCATTTACTCATGATTTATTTTTGATGTTTGGTTTTCTATAGACCTGCTGGAGTAACTTCCCTTTAACTGTATGTAGAATGCAAAGCAATATCTTTATAAAGTTCACATAAAAGCTTTTTATGATTTCAGAAGTCTTTTCCGATTAATATGACTTAAAATTTTGATAATTATTTACCCCCTGGAGAATGAAACTCATCCATTTCTTGCTAAATACATTTTAACATTGAAAAAAAACCCCAGAAGCTGGTTGACTGGTTCTTAATTAAAGTCTCACCTACTGATTCCTGAATAAATAGGAAGCGGAAAAACAACGCTAAATTAATCAATCTAATGAAATCTGCTTGACAGAAGAAATAATTTGCGGGAGAGAAAGAAAAGTCGCTGCATGTTCACCCAATTCGTGAACCACAATGGCAAACATATGTCAGTCATTCTGATGCTGGTGCCCCACCCACAAGGAATATGCAAATTAGGGGGTGTGTCGGGCACATGTTTTTCGTGCAGGCACATGTGGTTTTAATTGATAAACATTTTCGGTTAGCGATCAGCGAGAGGTCTGTTGGTAGAAGTTGGCTTCTAGGTGTTCGAGTCCTCAGGAGAATCTGTATTTCGGAAACAATCTGATTCCGTCCCGAGTACCCAGCATCCTCGGACTCTCCGAATGAGAGGTTTTCTAATCAGCGCGGGAGATTGTTTTGCAAGATGCTCGCAGGAGTAACTGCTCGCTTCTCTTAGCTTCTGCTTTTTTTTTCGTGGATATTTCTTGTTCTGAGTTGTTGGATTATTATTCAAATGTGTCTTGTAGGATTCAACAAGAACGTTTTCATGATGAATGACTTCTGAGGATTTTTATTTATACGCAGTGGTGGATTATTTTCTGGTTGTAAAAATTCTCTGAGGATTCAATGTGACATTTACAGTTTTAAGGGTTAAATGTTATTTTGAACTGCACACTTTTTAAAACTATAAAAACAAAACAAAAAATAAAAAACGAAAAATTAAAAAAAAGGCGGACCAAAACGTGGAAAGTGAATTTGAGTATGCCTGCTTTATGATTGAGTGTATTTTAATGCTTACGGCTTCAATCATGAAAACTTTACCAGCCCTATACATCTTGTCATCGGTGGATACAGTGTGGGATATTTCTGTAATTTATCTTTAATATCTGACTGTTGAAGAAAGAGTTTGAACTAATTGGACTGTGTTGTTGAAGAAGACCCGCAGCGACGTTAAACTCCATATTCACTCACTCACTCATTGAAGAAGACATAAACCCAGGATTATTTCTGATGGAATAACCTTTTTCAACCTATCAAGATGTTCTCCTATCCAGGATTCTATGCAAATCGCTATTACATGGGGCACCCACTATATTTCTCGCAGGTAAATGTTTGTAAAATTATTAAAAATGTAACAATTTTGAAATTCATAGTGGAATTTTATGCATGAAAAAATATTTGTATATGTATTTCTATTTCGATACTTACTCCTAAAACACACTCGAAGAGTCCCGCAATTCCCCCAGAGACAGCCAGTGTGTTTTATCGTAAGTATCTCATAGAAATAGAAAATACAGGAGAAATGTAATGTTCTCCTATTTAAATAAAAGAAAATAGTAGTTAGTAACAAACATATTAAATATATTAATAATATAGTATTAATATGTTTTTTATTTCAAAGTGATACTGTAGTATTAATGCTTTTTATTTCTAGGTGATACTGTGAAATATAACTATTTAAGTACAAAACTATTTACACGTTTAACATTGTGACCTTTTCATAACAATAACAATGCCATAAATCTACATAAGAAAGTCAATATTTGTCCAATATAATTGTTATTTTTGCATTATTTTGCCACTTCATTGTTTTACTGAATGTTCCCATGTGATGACAACATTTATTTGGTATGAATAATGAATCACATGAATTGTATATTTAGAAATAAAAGCAATACCATTGTTTTAGATGTTTTAATGCTTTTTATGTCCCATTAATCGAGCATGGATTTGGCGCTATATATAAAACTGTATATTATTATTATTTATTATTATTACAAATTTATATAACAATTTTGTTTTCTTCATTTTCAATCAATTTCTAAGAATAGTTTTTCTTAATTTATTAAAGATACAATAATTTTTAATCATAACCAAACTGATTTTATAATTGTTAATTTTACATTTCATATGGATACCGTAGTTAAATAATAGTTGGGAAAATCACATATTTCTATATATATGTAATCCCAAATTACGAGATAATATGAATTATTTGTATATTTAATTTTTATCGTTTGGAATTTCAGTATATTAATTATGTAAAAGCAATCCAACTTATTTCAAGATTCCATAAACAAAAACTGGGTAAAATAATATTTTAAAAAATTAATTGAAGCTACAAGTAAAAAACATGTGTTAAAAGTGTTTCAGTTTAATTAATGTGCCTTCCTGATTGAAGAGAAAATTGACATCTTTCATGGTCATGGAATGTGAAAGAATCCTGTAAATGCTTATTTTACTTGATTTATGATATAGCTGCCTACTATTGGCAAAATACTAGTCTTGTTTACAAGGTGTATGTAATTCATGACTGTTTTGGAACTGACAGCTTTGGAAATGCATATAGACTGAGGACACCTGTTCACCCAGTTGTCTCAGTCACTATCAGATTGGCGGTCAGCGTGCATATCTCGGCCGTAGGTTTGGAGCAGTTCTTCAGGTTTATCATGATCAACCAGAGAATAAAAAGATTTAGAATATTAGATCAGTCATTTGCTCTCTGGTTTAAAAAAGTTAAAGATGTCTCGTACGATTTAGATTTAGAGTAAGGTCTGTTATTTACCATCTTGGATTAAATGGTCTGAGATATTTCCCGAATTTCCAACAATTAAATAATGGCATGTTTGGTTTAAAGACAGTTCCAAAGGTAGGAAATTCAAGGTGATTTATCAATGAAAGTGTACAGAAATGTTAATTGAAACATTTATTGTATATTTAGGACGATCCATTAAAGAAATTTCTACATTAAATTGTTTCAGGCTTCAGGAAAATAATTATGATTTTACTAATTAAAACTACTTTACTTTCATGTTTATCGTTGCACATGGGTGAAAGATTTCTATGGTGATGTAAAACAATTTACTCATTTAATGTTGAAATCAAAGTTTATAAATTGATTTTTTACTATTGATTTTCCAAATATTCAAAATATTAAACATTAAGGAGAATTAAACTGTGATCTGTATTAATTTATTATTTCAAATCCATGAGAAATAATTTCTTTTAAATAAATATATGGGAGGCGACCGATCTCTTGAAGAATGCGCTCTGTACTAATTATTTCAAATCGATGAAAAAGAATTTCTTCTAAATAAATACAAGGGAGGCGACCAATCTGTAAGTCTTGAAGAAAAGTCGTTAAAAAAAAGAAAATGAAAGGTGTTGCTTCCTAACATGCCAGGGAGGCCGAAAGGACGATATATTTTGCGGAAAAGAAGCTGACTTACTGTGACCACATGGGACTGTATTGTTCTCTGCCCCTGTTGTGGGCTGCCTCCTCGCGATTCATTCCATGTGTATTTTATTTAGGTAGCAGAAAATGGGGATATAATTTCATTTTTCTGCGGGTAGATATAAGGTTTTGGATGTGTGGGTAAAGGATATAGGCTGCCGGTGAATCGACTCCCAAATGTTAAATATACGGCAGTGCTGCAGGTGTGGTGCACATGTCACTAGCTCCGAGCGAGCAGCGCGATTCAGACTGAACATTCTCAGATTAGAAAATTGATTTATTTTTTCCTCTTATTTTTTTTTTACCTCATTTTTTTTTTCTTCCTCGTAATTATTTCAATGACATGGGTTTCAATTCAAATGGATCGCCGAATCATCATTTAGTCAAGCCGGAGAATTTGTATTTGTTTTGTCTCTACATTATTTTAGATTTCATTGGATAGGCACTTACATACAGCTGTTGTGTATTAATGGTCTACGACATGTTTTATCTTGCGGTATTTTGACTAATAATTTCCTATGTTACTTTAATGCACTACCAGAAATAAAATTCCAGACTGATACTTATATATTTCTATTCGGGATAAAGTAACACATTTCTAATTACCCATTATAACATTTGATCAGCTATAAACTCCATTGTACGTTTTTTAATTCTAATTTCTTATGAAAATTAAATACTTTAAAAAATACTTTGAAAGACATTTTCATTGCATATGGGTGAAAGATTCTGTTATAACACTCATTTATTTATTACTTGACCCAATATATATATATTATTTTTTAAATACCAGAAAACATGCATTGCAGAAAACACATGGTATTTAGTATTTAATAGACATATTCCATTGTGTTTTAAAATTGATTTAATTAAGTGAAACATTTGTATTTTTTTTGTCGATGTTGATGAATAATTTCTTTTTAATATTTGCATTGTTTCTCTATTTTGCCATTGTTTCTATTTGCAGGGAATGATGGGGAATAACATGCCCATGTCACCTGACATCTCATCAGGAAAACCCACTGTTCCGCCCTATTACTCTAAACGTCCAATGGATGACTATGGCAGAGGTGCGTCAAGCTGTCAATCAAATTGTCTTGTCCAACTTATATCAATTAATTTAGTCCTGCATTATTTAGAAATATGATATGCATGGAAAATTTACAATGTTGCATAATTATATCTGCAAGAGCACTGCCTACAAATTAATGATGTTATATTTGTTTTCTCTCTTTAAATTTAAGTAAAATAATATGAAAATAAAATTTTGATTTACATACTTTTTATGAAGCAACAAATATCTACATATAGATCGCTGTTATGCAACAGTCTGCTGATAAAAACTCGACCAAATGGCAAAAATACATGTAAAATTAATTCTGATATGTTTCTCCCAGGTCGACCGCCTAGTGGTAAATACAGCCCACCCGAACACGGAAAGAGACGAAAAACTGGTTCTGTGAGTACTTTATGGAAGCTATAGGTTTTCGCCTACAATACTGCGCCCAGTCTCAGAATATCTGTTACCGTGAAGCATCACAAGCCATGATTTCTTGAAATGTGTTAAGAAACATTAGCAGGAATGTTGGTTTCAATAGGTAGTTTTTGTGATGGCGTTTTTCAATGTTGAGCAAGGAAATGCGTTCTCATCAACTCCAGTGCTTTGGATATATGTACAAGCACAGACACACACACACACACACACACCAATAACCCAGTTGATGTACAAGCACACACATACACACATACCAATAACCCAGTTGATGTAAAAGCACACATACATACACACACATACCAATAACCCAGTTGATGTACAAGCACACACATACACACACCAATAACCCAGTTGATGTACAAGCACACACACATACACACACCAATAACCCAGTTGATGTACAAGCACACATACACACATGCATACCAATAACCCAGTTGATGTACAAGCACACACATACACACACACACACACACCAATAACCCAGCTGATGTACAAGCACACATACACATGCATACCAATAACCCAGTTGATGTACAATCACACATACACATGCATACCAATAACCCAGTTGATGTACAATCACACACACACACACATACCAATAACCCAGTTGATGTACAAGCACACACACACACATACCAATAACCCAGTTGATGTACAAGTACACACATACACATACCAATAACCCAGTTGATGTACAAGCACACACAAACACATACACACACATACCAATAACCTAGGTAGTGTCTGGCCAGATCATTTCCCAATATGAATAATATATGAATTGCTTCCTCAGTGTTATGCTGGGCTTGCAGGCTAGCACTAATGCGTGCACCAAATTAACATTGATATCCTTCCTATATTACAATATGGGACAGAGGTATTAAGACAGACAGAGGTATGAAAACAGACAGAGGTACTAAAACAGACAGGTAGGTATTAAAATAGATGTGTATTGCATAACGGACAGTGTCGTCAAAACAGACATTCATTACAAAAATTAACATTAAAACGAACATGCATTAAAATAGGCATTTATTAAAAAACCAAACAGAGGTATTAAAACAGAAGGTTTTGGTATAAAAATGCATTAAAACTGATTGGACAGAGATATTTTAAAACATTCTGTCTTGAAATAGATTCCTGAGAAAAAATATTAATTATATTTTCAGATTGACTCGAGAAATGACTTTAAAACATTATGAGTAAATATGGATTTTGTTAGTTATTGCCAAAAATTTAGGTGTTCGAACTATTTGAGGGTTAGAATTATTGGAGTAATTATGGTATACGGTATTCTGTTTCCTCTTACAATCCTCGGAGGGCAAAGTCACCATCAGTGTTTCCTATTTCATGAATTCTAAAATGGACATTAATAATACTTTACTGGACAACATTTATGCCGCCTACCACAATTGTTAGAAATCTCTGGGTTTTACAATACGGAATGACATGTGTTATACCACACCAAATTATTCTATTATACATTAATATTTATAAAACGACTGCTCTTATAATTTTATTTTGTACTGTTGTTGCCGTGACAACATTTTAAAATTATAGGTAAACATTAAACTAAAATGTACTGAAATATTATTCAGTAGTCTTATCCATGGACTATTTTTTTATGTTTTCCCTACCTCCACACCCAATTTAGTAAATGCAGCTTTTATCGTGCGTCTCCTTGTGAAACGGCCGCATGTACAACACAAATTTCAAAACTGGAGAGATATATTGATTTGCAGGTGCAAAGTTTCTTGGTTGAGTGTCATTTATTATATTTTGCGGTAGCTTCTCTAATTATTATCTGTGACGAGCCAGTGGTATTCCTCCCACCTGTTGCATCCGTAGTCAATAGCCGTGACACGGCGACAGATGTTCACATTGTCTATTGTCCCTCGCTAGAATACCCTGTCAGGTATCGGTAGTCGATACCAATACAGTTAGCCTTTTCTCTGCTATATGCAAACGACATTTTTTTCACCAACGATCGATTGCCAACTGAAACGGAGCCGAGATGAAAATGAACAAATATTGACGCAGGTATTCATCTCGCTGCTCGTAACGTCGGACTTTGCCGGACTTGTGTGACTTTGAACACGGGGATTGTCGTCCGGGAGTATCGACATGATTGCTCGTCTCAAGTCAGGAGCACTGACCCGTGCATGAACACTTGAACGAGGGAGTATTATCGTCACCGCGTTCACGGGACTGCAGAACACAGGGTTTACATCCCACGTCCTGTAGTCGGTTCACCATTATCGTGATTTTGTGGGTGTGACGCTTGAACATATTACCTGGAAAACATTCTTCGATACGCATACAACTGCTCGTCAACGGTAAACATATTCATGCTCACATTGGACATTTGACAAGTTGACATCGTACTAAATCGTAGCCGCTGCGAATTTGATGCACGGAATCGGATATCGCCGACCACAAAGACTTGTGAAATCTGAACATCAGGAAGCATTGAAGTATTAAATTTGTCCAGTTGAAAAATCTGCGATGGCCTCAAGGCTATGCCCTCCTGGCTTCTAATGCAAGCCGTGGACCATCAAGTCTTTGAAGTCTTTCAACTAAGCCTCTTGATGCGTGATTTCTTGCCCTCTCTACCCCCCCAGGTATTACACAATTGGTGAGAGACAGTGACAATTGTGGCAATCCAAGGAGCTGACTTTTTTGTTGACCACCTGCAAGAGTCAATTTGAGGACATCGCCAGATATCGTGAAGAGGACAAGGAAAATATTGACGTAATTACATTTGAGAGGTTCATACCAGACTCTTTGAAATTATGCTTTGAAACAGAAGAAATATATTTACCAAGATGAATATTTTTATGTGACCACGAGCATTGGATAATTGCAGGCATTGTGAGTACTGAAAGAAGAACAAAGTAAATTCTGTGTTAATTGTGATTTATATTTGATCTGAATTACGTAGGTAAAACTATATTTGTTATTGTAAATAACTATTGGAAGTTATTTTGATTTATTTGGACAAAACATAAATATTAAAACAGCTGAAGAAGTAAGTAAAGAATAATGGTAAATTGGTAATTGTAAAGCATTGGAAAGAAACTTGTTTGTAATTTTATAATGTTACAGCAAAAAAATGGAGAGAAAAAACGAAAAGGTATTACATCTGATGCATGTAAATATAATTCACCATACAAATTCCATCACAATTAATTTAGTTTTCAATATTATTATTTATTAACATTATTTTACATTATCGTTAACTTTGCAAGAGTCATAATGTTAAGAAATTATTTAGAGATTAAACTGATAAGCCCAAGCCCCAACAGACTAAATATTCCAACTTTAACTCTTGACATGAGAATCTCATTGAGCAAGAAGTAATTAAAATGACCTAATTAAGACCCTCCTGCTGTTTTATCTAGGTGTCATTACGTGGGCTTCTGTGGTTATGTAAGTCGCTATTTACCCCCTGGACTTACAATTTCCTTCTTTCTGGAACTTCAATGGCGACTGTTACACTTCTGGGATAACGTGTAGTTTAGCTGTTGAAGGTCGGCAGTAGTTTATTGATGAATGTGTGAACGGAAGTATTTGTACAATTGTGTAAACTTCAAACAGTGTGTAAGTGTTTTTCAGGATTGAGGTGTGAAAATGGAAATATATTTGTTAATTTATCTTAAAATATTTGAAAGTTTATATTGATATGTATGACATAATGAACAAAACAAGAAGTATTTTGATCTTGAATAAGACTTAGAGATAAAGAATGAGTGAGATATAATTACTATTGGCGCAGTAATTGGTGCTGTGTAGTAAGTAGCATGACTCTTGAAAATATAGATGGATATTGAACATATCAGGACATTGACAATTTGATATTGAAAATATAATTATTAGGTATCATTGTAGCTATATGTATATTAAAAATAATAAGATGATGGGAATTTATAAAGATATATTTTAAATATTTTTATATTTATTATTCAGAAATTTAGATATAACATTGTGATGGAATTTGTATGACATGCACAAATGATAGAATATATAGATGCCCTGTGATACATAGAAAACAAACTATTGCCATTTTTCAGCAAATTCAACCAGTGCGATAAGACTATTAAACTTGAATGAAGACAAAATCTGAAGAAAAAGAAAATCTCTGAATTTCAAGCTGGCAACATCAACAGCTCAGGATCTGAGACTAAAGAGAGTGTATCTTGATACTTTTATTTCGAGACAATATTGTTCAAGAAGAGAGCAACAAGAAGCTTGTGACATCACCTGACCATGTCTCTAGGTTGTATTTGAGGTTGATTTCTAGAGCCTCATTATTTCTCCGAGGAGCCGTTGAACACTGAACTTTCACCGTGGCAACAAAGGAACAGGAAGTGTTTTACCCAGTCAAGATGAGGCTGAGCGATGGTGACAGTGATTTCATAGAACTGAAACCAGTTCAGGTAGGCACGATTACCACTAGACTGTACCCAGTACATAGGATGAAATGGTATTATTTGTACTGTTCTGCCAAAAGGCAGCAATGTTTAGATTTCAATGATTTTTTTATGATAACAAAATAACACCTGGGAATTGGAAGTACCGTAGTAAATGTATATTTTCACTTGGTATTTTGCTGCTGGTGCAAATGCTGTAGTGTCTCTATTTGGAAGAGAAACCATGGATGCAAATATGTTTACTAGTAGGGTTAGCGCAAAATATTATAACACATCAAGGATATGATTGTGTCACAGTTACCTTTCTCATCCAAGAGAGTGATGGTGAATAGTTTTAAGCAAACATATACTGAAAGAAAGATTTAAGGGAACGCATGTATTGTAACACGACATTGTTGCTAAGCGGTTCTATAACCTTTCC
>JAUTCA010264512.1:0-11998 GCA_032362005.1 Nodopelta heminoda | reverse complement strand
GCTACATTATTACCCCAGTCAATGGATCAATGTGCACTCATTTCACCTTCTCAACTCCCTGGGGAGTATACAACACAAGCTGCCAGATAGGGTTCTAGAAGATTTTACATTCACAATTCCATCTCTTCCTACCGGGTACCCATTCACAGCTGGGTGGACTGGAGCAGTGTTCTCAAGACCTGATAGTCGAATATACAACTATGTATGTGCAAATTAATTTTCAGTAATTTCCATAGACATTCTATTTACCTATTCACCTTCACATTAACTCTCTCTATGCTGGAGGCAATCGGAGGTGCACAGATAAGTTGTATCTGTGTCTAATACAGCATGAATAGGGTTAAACATGAAAACCTCAGTCAGAGGCTTCTCTTATGTTACTTCTGACCATTACTTTCCTTCTCAAATCTTCACAAAATTGTCGTTAACTCTGCCTAATGCTCCAAGTCATGAACATATTGATATTCTATAGATCTAGTATATTAATATTATATGGAGATTCTCCATAAACTTTGGTGTTACTATTGATATGGCCCTGGTTATTGTAAACCTCCCAGTACTTGCAGGCCATTGTGTTGGGATATCCTATCTGCACGGAATGTCTGCCGTCAATGTCCTGGCTATATCATTTCACCCTGAGCTCACAAACAGTGATTACTTTTCATGTCGTCGACACCACAAGCTATTGTTGGTTTATTGATTGAACTTTCTTACCTCCCTTGAGCTCTTGTATAGACGCCAGATTTCATATCAGTCGCTGTTCAATACAGCATGATTCCTTTTATGTTCAAGAATTTCAGAAGTAGATTTGAAACACGCCCTAGGTTAAAAAAGTTTTTATTTATTTATATATACCGGTAGGTGGAGAAACATACAGCATGTTGAATGAGAAGATACTCAGATTAATCTTATGTCGTATTATTCAATCTGAATACAAAAAGTTGACTTTTTTTGCCTTAAGGACATACTTCATACATTGCTGTTACAATTCAGTGTTACCTGTAATGTAATCTTGACATGAAGTATAGTTTGATCTAAGTAGGTGCAGGATTGAACATTACACCATCTGGAATAATAATTATTATTATTATTGTTTTTGTTTATTATTATTTTTATTATTATTACCAGTATTATTATTATTATATTATTATTATTATTATTATTATTATTATTATTATTATTATTATCATCATTATCATTATTTTTATTTTTATTTTTATCAATATTATTATTATTATTATTATTTATTATTGTCAATATTATTTTATATTAATATATTACAACATATTGTTAGTATCTTTTATATACACAACTGGTTGTAAAGTATTAACTCTTGTAGTCAAGAGAACTTCAATAGTGTTAATAGCGTCTACCCTAGTGTTATACGTTCACAATGTTCTGATGGTTCTTCTGATGTCTACCATCGTGTTCTGATGGTTCTCTGGTCTTGATAAGATGTTGCTGTTGCTGGTTCTAGCTTCAACAAGGCTAAGAATATCTTACCATATTATTCTTCCTTATCCTTCGGATTGTTCCAGCTTCAATTGTGTTGAGAATGTCTACTACCATATAACATTGCTTTTGAAGTATTCTGATGATTCTGTTGTTGCTGGTTTCAGCTTCAACAATACAAAGAATGTCTACTACCATAGTGTTGTCCTCAGTATTCTGATGGTTCTTCTGTTGCTGGTTTCAGCTTCAACAATACAAAGAATGTCTACTACCAAAGCATTGCTCTCAGTATTCTGATGGTTCTGTTGCTGGTTTCAGCTTAAAAAAGGAAATGTCTAGCATACTAGTATTGTTAATCCTTATAATTCTGATGTTCTGTTACTGCTTCAAGCTTCATTAATGCAGAGAATGTCTGCTACCATAGTGTTGTCCTTGGTGTATTCTGATGGTTGGTTTTGTTACTGGTTTCAGCTTCAACAAGCCAGAAAATGTCTACCATATTGTGCTTCCTTATAATATTGATGGTTTCAACTTCAACAAAGCAGAGAGTGTCTACTACCATAGCGTTGTTCTTGAAGTATTCTGATGGTTCTTCTGTTGCTGGTTTC
Organism: Nodopelta heminoda; assembly: GCA_032362005.1. Classification (NCBI taxonomy): domain Eukaryota; kingdom Metazoa; phylum Mollusca; class Gastropoda; order Neomphalida; family Peltospiridae; genus Nodopelta; species Nodopelta heminoda. Next base: position 9,938 of record JAUTCA010264512.1, on the reverse strand, counting down.
AGCTTCAACAAGGCAGAGCATATCTACCACATTGTTCTTCTTTATAATTCTGATGGTTCTTCTGTTGCTGGTTTCAGCTTCAACAAGGCAGAGAATGTCTACTACCATAGTGTTGTCCTCAGTATTCTGATGGTTCTTCTGTTGCTGGTTTCAGCTTCAACAAGGCAGAGAATGTCCGGCTGGAGGAGCACATCAAGCTGCAGCACCTGGAGCAGCTGCTGCACGAGTTCGAGATCCACGACCCCGAGGACATCCTCATCCACGAGGAGACGGGCTACTTCCCCGCCAAGGTCTTCAAGAGGACGCCGGGATGCATGAACGTGGAGGAGTTCAAGGACACCATCTCCAAGGTGCTGGAGACCAACGAGTATGACGACTATCTGGAGAGGCTGTTCACCAAGGTACGCTCAGGTTATGGTAGAATCACACAAGCTGTGGATTGGGTAATAAGTCAGGTGTGCATTCCCCATCCACAAAATATGTTTAACAGGGTTTCTCCAAACGCACAATCCTGTGTCCCATACGCAAAAATTGCAAGCTTGGATGCACTTTATTAATAAAAATTGTTGATAAGTATATGAACATGCGTCCCCGGGACTCTCAAAAATTGAAACCTAAATGGAACCCTGGTTTAATAATAATTAAATATTTTAAAAAGGAAAGTAGTATGGTTTGTGTACATCTAGAAGTGAGATCTTGTGAGCATCTTGTGACTATCTTGTGACTATCTTGTGATTATTTTGTGACTATCTTGTGATTTTGTGACTATCTTATGACTATCTTGTGACTAACTCTTCCTGGGTTTGACTCCAGCTGGACACGTCATGCGATGGCTACGTGGACTGGGATGAGTTCTGCACATATCTCCTGCTGCTGTACCGCGAGAACGACTACCTCCGCACCAAGAAAGAGATCCCGTTCCTGGTGGAGCCCCGGATACGACACGCCGTGCACAACAGGGTGAGTTCTGTAATGTCATTGGATGCCAAGGTCCACCTCCCTCCTGGGAAGAGTAGAACTTCCAGCTACGAATGACTCTGTTTAGTACCCTTCCCATCATGGCATACATTTATCCTGATGGCAATTGGTACCCTAGGAGCACAACGAGTTGTCTTACCGTGTAGGTAATTTTAAGTCAACCAATCAAAAGTTATACCTGTTAGGATGCATCTGATTTGAATGAATGCCAACTGCAAAAATCAGGACTTTGATGGCAAGGGATCATAGCAAGTAGTAATTTAGTGAGTTAGATCAAATGCCCATGGCAAGATGGAGCACTTATTGTAAATAATACATAATTTATTAGTAATAATATTTTATAACGTTCTATTATAATTATTATTCATGAGTTATAATATTTTAAAACATGCTATTGTAAATATATTATTTATTAGTTTAAATAATTTATTATTTCCTATTGTAATTATATATTGTTATTTCTTATTGCAGTTATTATATGTAAATGTCCTCCATGTATTAATCTTCAGCAAGAAACAACAACAAGGATGATATGTGTAGAAAATCCAAATCGCTACATCACCATAAGCAAGGTAGGACATGTTTTATTAATTTTATTTGATATTAAGACATATAGTATGTGAAGCGATGAGATATAATTGTACATTAAAATACCAAGATCATATTTTAATAATTAAAAAATACTTTAAGTGAATTAATATTGATCATCTTTATTAATATATGTTGTAGGAAGGTAGCATGAGCGTGTGGAATCTCAACATGTCGCTGGAGAAGCATTACGTAATTGAAGACGAGTCCAACGAAACACTGGGACAGAAGCGTCGCTTTAAGATGTGGATCACGGATGTCATCTACATGCCGAACTGCCACAAGATAGCCGTGGGGTCCACAAGCAGAGACATTAGGTTCTACGACGTATCTACGAATCAGTATTTTGAAGAATTCCATTTATTTGGTAAGCTTGCACTGAGCATTAGTCTGAGATCATTGAATGGTGAACACACGTGTTCATAAACCTTTCATGAAGGTGTCAAAATGATTACAATTATTTTCATAGTCTAGAGAATTGAAAAATTATCAGTTTCTAAGAAAGATCAATGAAATGTGATTTTTTTTAAATTAACAAGTATGAAGAAAATATTCCAGTTACAGCAGCCTATATTAAATCAGTACTATAAGTATGTATTCATTATTCATTAATAATATTTTCATATAATTATGCTCTCTCTACAGTGAAAAGATAATTAGCACATGATACTGATGGCTTTAAGTTACTAGTATTAGCAAACTTAATATAACATTAAATAGTACTATGATGAGCCATATACTGTACTTAATGTTAAACTAGATCTATCTATTTTCTCCCAAAAGTCTTAATCCATACAACTTTGTTTCAGCTATGACTGATATACCGTATTGTTTTGACTACTATTACGATCTAAAGGTGAGATTTCCTGAGCTGTTAGAAATGTACGTAACATGACATCCTTGAAATTCAAATGAGTACATATTATATGATTTTAAATACATATATTTACAGTGAAGTCCTTTAACTTTTTGGTTGTGGTCCTGTTTATTGTTTCTATAAGATACGTGTCCACCTATCACTCGCAAAGTAGTGATTGGTTACTGAAGCAATACCATTTTTTTCCCACCAAAATCTGTCAAGCAAAGTTTAGAAGGGATATAGAAATTTATATTGACCCATTAACAGCTGGTTAACGTAAGTGGCCAAAGTTCAGGTACTGACCGATGTTGCAGGACGTTAATGGTAAAACTTGTGTATGTCTCAGAACCCTAACAACCGGTCTCTGCTGGTGTTTGGTGTGGACTCTGGCGACATTAACCTTCTATACTTCAACAAGCCAGTCACACAGCTCTTTGAGATGCCGTTCCAGAGTGAGGGAGGTGTGCAGAAAATATTCATGCAGGTATGTGACCTTTAATGAGCTTTTTTAACCTTTAATGACCTTTATTGACCTTTGATGCCATTCCAGAGCCAGGGGTGCATAAAATCTGATCTGAGATCGAAATTTAATTTTAGCAAATTTTCTGTTATAGAAATGAAATTACATTCTGTTATATTTAACACAATTCCGAATGAACTCCTCATCTATTAATTAACTCTATCCATGCTGAAGGCAAGCAGAGATGTCCTAAAGAGCCGTGCCTGTGCCCAATCCAAAATGTAGAGCGTTAAGGCAACTTTGGCTGTCTCCAGCAGAGATGAGGTTAAACTCCCAAATATAATTCCCGCCTTGTTTTCCAGGATCTTGTATGGGTGACATATTCCCGCGGTGACATACAGCACTAATTCATTGATTCCAGGATCTCCCTCAGCACAGCAAGTACGTTCAATTCTCGGTGCTGTCCAACATCCACCCGGACATCATCCGCCAGATCCGCTTCCTGCCCGAGAACGACGCCATCGTGTCGTCCAGCAGCAGCAGTCGGAGCTCGGTGGTCATCTCCGACGTCCAGAACCTCAAGAGGTCGTACGTGTTCCGGGTGGAGAAGGTGGGCAATCTGTCTTCTTGATGGCAGGCATGAACATTTCCTGTGTATCTGCTGAATTAAATGGCCATGGGGTTATCTATTTGCCCTACACATGGCTTGTGTCCTGCAGCCTGGCCTTGGTTTCACAATTGTCTGTTACCATATGCCTGTGATGCCTTTTAGCTTCTATACTCCCTATGGAGTTGAGATGTAATGAGTGCACATATTGAACCAAGAGGTAAAAATAGTGTAAAGCTTCGAGCACACACCTTGTGCATGTTTTCTAGCTTTCAACAGGGAGAGAGTTAAATGTTCACCAACAGTTTATTATTATTATTATTATTATTATTATTATTATTATTATTATTATTATAGACCTATTTGAAAACTTAAAAAATAAAATGACTAAACAGCTTCCAATTGTACAGTCGACATTGTACTTCTACAACATACAGCATATAAAATCAAAGTGTTCTATTTCTGCATATGATCGGGCAATTTAAGTCGCCTTCAGCAGGGAGAGGGTTAAAATTACAGTGACTTAATAAGTCACTTAGATAATAAAGATTTGACTTGCATGATTACCTTCCCATCTCATTCATTATTATACTACCGGTAGTATACTAGAATACCTTTGAAAGGGTTAGTGTCTCAATTGATATGAGAGCCACGTTTAAACATCTCCATGCTGAAGGCAACTGAAGAAACCCTAAATAGCAGTGCTTGTGCCAAATCCAGCTGGGAGAGGGTTACATGTTACAAAATGACCTCTCACTGACTGACTTCTGTACTGTCGCAGGGCGTGGAGTGTTTCGACTACAACAAGAACATGAACATCCTGGCTACGGGCAGTCTGGACCACTACATCCGGCTGTGGAACCCCTACGTCACCAGCAAGCCAATCACCGTGCTCATAGGCCATGCCACGGGCGTCATCGGTCTCGCCATCAACGAGGAGTTCCGACAGGTCTTCAGCTACTCAAAAGACGCGGTATGTTTACTGTCCAGATTGAACCGCAATAATTGTGTGGACATTTTGAGTTACTGTATATATACTGTATATAATTATAAGAAAACCCCATCAGAAATAATTGTGTGGACATTTTGAGTTATATATTTTATTGAAAGAAATTATTGTCAGCGTTTTTCATGTTATATTTTGTTGCGTATGGGTGAAGAATTCCCGCTGTGATGTAAAACAATAACTCACTCATATGTGTAGATATTTATGTGGTAGGGCCTTAATCTTGCATGGAATTAAATTGGGGGGGGGGGAGGGAGGGGGGGAATGAAATGATGATTTTCTGTATGTTGCAGAAATTCTGCTAAAATACATTATGCAAAATAAGCACATACTTTTTGGATATGATATTATGGTATTTTTCTAACATGACATTTATTTGGTGATATTCAAATAATTATTTATTAAGTATAATAATTTATTTTAACTTTTATCAACATGTTGAAATATACTATATCATGAGATAGGAGAAATTAAAAACTACAATATTTAGATCAATCATTTTTATTTTCACTTTGTTGCATATGGTTGAACAGACAGCAGTTTTCTGCATATCCATTGATATCCACTGATTTATTTGTCCAGGGATCAATTTATTCAAACCGGATATGGCAGATCCCCATACCCTAGGCTTGTTCTCCGCTGAAATCAAAACTGTCTGTTGCCATGCCTACGATAACTCACTCGTTCTTATTTTCACTATAGATGTTATTATTATTATTTATTTATTTACATTTTATTTTATTTGACCAGGTCATCAAGGTTTGGGACATCCGGGAACACACATGCTTGCAGTCTGTCCTGCTCAAGTTCCCGAGCAGCATCCACGGTCGGATGCCGGAACACGGACAGTTCCCGCTGCACCTCCAGTCCGGGCCTCACAGCGCGCTGCTGGTCACGTGCAACGACTACATCGGCATGCTGAAGCTGGGTCAGGTGTCCACGCCACAGAGCGTGATGCCCACCACCCACGAGACTCAGCTGTGCTGTGCCATATACAACCACTTCTTTAAACAGGTGCGGGGCGGGTGGTAGCGCAATGGTAGAACGTTTTGACTTCGGCGACAATGGGCCTGGGTAACAAATCCTGTCCCATGAGCCTGGCATCAATGTTTGCGAAAATTAGCTTTCTGACGCGATCATGATAGGATGCGCTGTCCATATCATGGCAATGCAGGTATCATCCTTGGTCTGTCGGTACCAACCGCTGATCGGAGGATTACTGCAACATTCAGCGCTACAGGTGTTATGGGTTTTTTCTTGCCCTAAACTAACAAGTCATGATATTAGTGAAAGCATCTAGAAAGCGACTCTAAAACCCAATTTAAAAAAATTAATAATAATAATAATAATCACTCTCCCTCTTCCTCTTCCCGCGGTACAGGTGGTGACTGGGTGTGACTCGTCCTGCATCGCGGTGTGGGACATCGAGACCGGCAGGAAGTCCATTGTGTTCTCTAACGCCCACGGAGAGGAGGAGATCACGTGCATGGCGTTCGACGAGACGTACCGCAGACTGATGACCGGGGCGAGGAACGGCTCCATCAAGGTGACGTCACTGTCATGACATGACACTCGTATATGTTGCGCTTGCTGAAGTGTTGATGTCATGTTGAATACTAAAGCAGCCCTAGGGTACCCTTATCAGTCACCAACCCTATTAGTAATTTCGACACCATTTCTAAGGTTAGAGTTCCCTACAGGAGTGGTGTGGTCAGGCTCGAGCCCTAATGCTTTCTCTCCGTGTGTCCAGGTGTGGAACTTCCAGAACGGACACAACCTACACAAGTGTGAGGCGGCCGCGGAGACGGAGGTCACCGGGATTCTCCCTGTCCGGGATCGGAAGGTCATCCTGGCCGTGGGCTGGAGCCGACTGCTGACCATCTACGACGACTCTGATCAGGACGTGAGTGTAACACAACACAGGGTCTGTCGTCTACGAGTGAAATGTTCCTGCTGCAATTTATAGCACTAATTCATTCAATACTACGTACAGGGTCTATGTGCAAGGATGAGAATCTTCTGTAGATCCGCAGATTTTGCACCTGTGGGAAGCTAGCTGTTTCAGTTGAAACCGCAATTATTTCCTTTTCTCATCCTTGTATGCGTCTCTGTATAATGTTCTCATGAATTTAGAACATATTATTTCTCTAATTATCCTTTATTAGTAATTAGTAGGTGACATTTATTTAAAATAAATCGTAATTCAAATCAATCATGAATACGGAAGCACTATGGCAGAGTGGGGGGGTGGGGGTGGGGTGGGTGGGGGGTGGCACGATAATAGATACTGGGCGATAATAGGTCCCTAACTAGTGTTTTTCATATGACTACATTCTATGTATACTTGTTAGTATAATACTATTCATAGGGATGTATTTTTATTATCCAATATTTTCGTTGTAGAATATGTACATCACTGCCAATCAAGACTGGAAAGGGGGACAACTCCATAAGGATGACATCCTCTCCATCGACTTCTGTCCTCCTAACTTTGTTGCCACGGCCGGGTTTGATGGTGAAATCATCGTGTGGGACTTGGAGACTGAGAAAATGTTCATTCGGTTACGGAAAGGACAACAAACAAATCTGTGAGCATGAAGTATTTACGTTAAATATTAATGTTTCTGCTCCCTTGATCATGAACTTTTCAAATATTGATTGTATTTGCCTTAAATGTCTTTGAGTTGAATGCATCTTACTCATAATGAGACATATGTGTTTTTATGTTTTTGTTTTTAAATATATTTTTTATTATTTATATTTTACAGAAACCGCAAAATAGAAGATTTAACTGCTTCATCAAGGACTGGCCGACCAAATTCCAGACATAAAAGAAGGCACAAGGTTTCTGAAGGGTGGGTTATTTAACATTGATTTCTTGAATGAAAACAGTCAAAATTAATCCATACATTTTGCTTGTATAGCCGTTGCTAATTCACCTTCACATCTTCACACTGCCATCTGTTCTCATTCCAGGGAACCGGTGCCAGTAGACAAGATTCTGTTTCTGCGACATCGAGCGTCCATCAGATTCACAGAGAGCGCCATCCTTGTTTCCAGTGAGGGCGGAGTTCTCCGCATGTGGAACATCTACACTCAGAGGGCAGAGCTAGGTCAGACGTCATGTTGTAGCATTTGTCCAAGATTGTCTAGGAAATTGTGTAGATACTGTGAACAGAAAAATTGTACTATTAATTTTCAGAGTTTTGTTTGAAATTGGAGTTGCTTTCAAGGTTTATTTCACTTGTAACAGAGGATCCTTCCGCCGATCCTGTGATTCAAACCCAAGTTGCTGGATTGCGAGTTCAACACCCTACCGAATGAGCCAAGGGGCTATAACTCTGCTAGTCTCAACCAGAAGAGTTACCCCTTTGGCTCATTTGTTAGAGCATTGGACTCTCAATCCAGCAACTCAAGTTCAAATCAGCTCTTCGTGTTTAACTATGTGTTTGCATTAATAACCCTGCTGCATATGTATATGTAGGTTTGTATTAAATGTAAGTGGTGTTGCTTCAGGTTTTTTCACTGCAACGAACAGCATTGAGGACTCCATACTGGCACTGTGCACTACACCTAACAACAACGCTTTAGTAACCGGGGACACGCAGGGAAATATCAAAGTTTGGAATATCTCCAACTACTGCATCAAGCCAGACCCTAAACATGTAAGTACTGGCAAAATAACCTTATTCATGTTGTAGACGACTATAACGGTATCTGTTATAATTGCAACATTATGGTCATCTTCTCAAATACACTTCTAGACTATCAACCAATCAAATACCTGTTTTGACTAGCCCTGTAGGTCTGTGTTATAGTATACAGATTTATTTTCTTTCTAAGAATTTAGGGTAGAGCAGTATTTACAAGCCTACAAGTCGTGGGCACCATTCCATGGAGAGTTGCAATTTGTTACTACCATTCCATAGGGTTATGACTTTCATATTGCTATGATTAATTTGACTTTCAATATTCTGATGATTGTGTTCTGCTGTCACCATGATAAATAGTAAACTGATGCATATTATATTCTTTAATGATAACGGTAGTGATGGTAACAATTATCCAAAGAAATCTAATCATAAATGTACAGAAATACTTTTAGAGACTTGTTTATGATCGTAAGCTATGCACATATGATTCACATCTGTTGGTATGTCACCATGGTTACCTGTACATTTCAGCGAATGAAGGTGGCGCCACCTCTGCTGTCTGAGTGGAAGGCCCACGAGTCCACGGTGGTCAGTGTAGAGTTCCTGGAGTACGAGGACCGGTCATTTGTGCTGACCGCCTCCACGGACAAGACGGCCAGACTCTGGACATTGGACGGACAATACGTCGGAACCTTCGGACAGGTGCGGCCGCCATGTTTTTATTCATAGCTGATAGGTTTATTCCACAATTTATTCCAATACTTTCTGTGGTGATCGTGATAGGATGTGACACGCGGGGCTAGAATCAGTCAGAGATGCGGGGCTAGAATCAGTCAGAGATGCGAGGCTAGAATCAGTCAGAGATGCAGGGCTAGAATCAGTCAGAGATGCAGGGCTAGAATCAGTCAGAGATGCGGGGCTAGAATCAGTCAGAGATGCAGGGCTAGAATCAGTCAGAGATGCGGGGCTAGAATCAGTCAGAGATGCGGGGCTAGAATCAGTCAGAGATGCGGGGCTAGAATCAGTCAGAGATGCTGTGAGAGCTGCCATGTTTGGGGTGGAGGTAGCACAGTGGTAGAATATTTGGACTTCAGAGCCAAAGACTCCAAGTTCAAATCCCACCCCTGGTAACCCAGTATCAATGTCCACGAAAGTTAAATTTCTGATGCGATATTGATAGGATGCATTATTAGTAGAGTGGCAATGTAGATATCATCCTTGGTCTATCAGTACCCGTCAGTGCTTGCAGGTGTACTGCAACTTTCAGCTCTACACATGTTGCAGCTGGTTTCTTCATGCCCTAAACTGACAACCCATGTGAAAGAATCTTGAAATTGACTAAAATTATGACATATTGTATCTGTATAATTTCAGAAAGCAGTGTGGAATTTGCTGGATTCTTCAACATGGGTTCACCCCAAAACTCCATTCTCCGATGGAGAAGTCAAGGGTGAGTCCAATACTGTGCTCTGTAACTGAGAAATGTCTGCAAGCATTGGTGTATTCATTTCTATCTGCAGAACATCTGCTCACAAATATGTCCTCTCAGTGATGGACCTATACTGGTTACGGGCCTATTATCGCCTGAAATATGGACGTTTTCCTGGATATTCTTCTTAATATGTACATTAACTTCATTATACTTACCATGGCACATGTATAGGTATAGTGCGATCTTATGGTATATTCAAAGTTATCTGCGTCACTTCAGTTACAGCGCGAGCGACGGCAGAAAACAGGGTGAAAATAGGCCTTTTTACGTCACTGGCAGGACCTATTATCGCCCC
>JAUTCA010264290.1:5000-7500 GCA_032362005.1 Nodopelta heminoda | reverse complement strand
TGCACGACGCCCTTGTGGGCTACAACTAGTGTACCGTTAACGCTTTCTATTGTGGCGGGAGCCCAGTTACAACTATTGTAGCACTTTTCTGAGTACGTTTTTGTACTCAACTCAGAATTGTGTTCATAAAACGTCATGTGACGTCATAGTCATAGTACGTTTTTGTGCTCAGAAAGTTTCGTCATCTCGGGGCCTGAACCTTACACTCGTGCTTGAGCATCTGTGTACGATCTCAACAGTCTCTCGTCAGCCGGTGACGGAGGTTTTATTATCAGCATCGACGCCACGTTTCCGTTTCCGTACAGATTCTCGCTGAGTCGTCTGCTATCCGCCAGTGGCATCCTCTGGAATGTTAACGACGGTCTGGAAATGGAATAGTTCGCGGGGCGCACGCTCGGGGGTTCGCACAGACACTGCAGACAAAACATACAGCAGTTGCTTGGCTCCTCGTTCAGGGGGACCTTCACTTGGTCGTCCCAAGTCACCGGCTTCGGCTGTATCCGGAGAAGACATTTGATGGCATTAATGACCTTCCATACCATCTCTCTGCGGAACAGGATGTAAACCCATGGGTCAAGTATTGGGTTGAATGATGCTAAGCGAATCATGAGTAGACCCATTTTGTCCGGATTCATCTTAGTTACTAGGTCGGTCTGGCACAATAGCACATAGACCTGGAATGAGAATGTTAATATATGTTAATATGGTTATCTTGCACAATTATTTTAATGTTTTAAAGATTTAGATAATATCAAATTCGTGCAAAACTGCATTGCTATGCATCATTATTTATGCATCGGTATGCATCTGTATACGTGGGTAAGTCAAGGAATACTGCTTCCTGGTATCATATTTACTAGTATAGCAGAAAAGGCCTACTCCAAATATTACACACGGTGGAAATTAAGCTTGAGATTGAGGCTCATATAAATATAATTAAAGGGTTATAATTAATGTAAACTAAACGCGGTCTAGAAGAGCGAAAAATGGAAAAATCAATAGCCATATAGATGACGTTGATTCGTTTGGTGTCTAACATGATGTTCAGGGTAACGTTTCTCGAAGCTCTCTTAGCCGCTAATATAAGGGACCATAGCACTCTCTTTGCCGATACACATTGCAAAAGCGGGCTGGCGATTTTCGTCGCCGATTTACGTCGGGTTTCAATCGCCTAGTGTGCAAAATATGCTAGATATTGTGCGATCGGTCGGCGAGACTAAAAATCGCAGTCGCCGGCCAGCGCACACTTGCGATTTTCCGTCGGCGACAAAAACCGGCGACGGAAATCGCCAGCGTGCGGCCAGCATGAGTACTATTAGCGGCTATACTAATAGGAGAGTTTCGAGAAACGATACCCAGAGTAGGTATAATACACCGATATTCAATGAACAATGAAGTGTCGTAAAATACCTGTAGAACTGTCTGACTGTGGTTATATTAGTAAAGCTACATTATTGTGTTAGAATTTGATCATCATATGTATTTGTTTTAGCAAGTAGGAAATTATATGAAATATGAATAATCAATAGATTGCTTAGTGGCAATAAAGTAGTTTCCCTTTTGCCCATCACTATAAGGCAATTGGTTTGCTGGTCGCATTATAACTGCTAGATATTTATTCTTATTATATGTTCGTTGTAGAGATCAAATCGACACTCAATACATGAGACTCTCATTGGATAGACTCTCATCGATCATTGGATAGGCCAAATGCCAAAGGTCGTAGATTATCACATATATCTATAATGGGATTCGCCTCTTAGATGCCTTGAAATGAGTGGTTTATGTTCTGTTTTCATAACAGATTTGACAATGTCATTACCACAAACTGGAATGAAGCATCTATATAGTCATTTCCCAATGTTTTCCAATTTTCCAATCGCACACGTATAGTATTTCTATCTCTCAAATCGTCGCAAATGGGTGAAATTCCTGCAGCAACGTTACACATTCAGTCACTATATTACTTTTTAAAAAATGGCTTATTACTGGTAACATGTACTTTAGTGTACGTAATACGTATAGGCAGAGCTTTCTCCTAATTACTAACTTTCTGAGAAATATTGCATGATCCCCTAACAATCTTTTGCCCTCGCTCTCAAAGAAAGATAAGCCTGCCAAAATTGCCAACTCTTCTGCGCCCACCCAAGACTATCCATGTCGTGGCTCGTGTCTACCACACACTGGGTGTACAAGGGGTACACTGGCAGGCACCTTCGCCTGATTTAATTTAAACCCGTCCAGCATTCAATGATAATGAGAGAGAGAGAGAGAGAGAGAGAGAGAGAGAGAGAGAGAGAGAGAGAGAGAGAGGGGAGAGAGAGAGAAAGGGGGAGAAATAGAACGATAGGAAGAGAGGGAGCGACAGACCTGAGACAGAGACAGAGAGCGAGAGATAGAGATGCAGAGATGGAGAGACAGGGGCACAAAGAGAGCGAGAGATAGAGAGGGAGAGACAGAGGCACAAAGAGAGATAGAGAGCTAGAGAAGAGATAGAAAG
>JAUTCA010264290.1:0-2500 GCA_032362005.1 Nodopelta heminoda | reverse complement strand
GAACATAACGCTGGCGACCATGACGGTGTGGTTCTTCTTGGAGGGGTCCACGAGGACGCTGCCGAAGGTGATGTTGGCGTCGGTACCGTCGGTGCCGTTCAGGTAGAGGTGTTCCTCCTGCGGCATGGTGTATTGTTGAGACGTCATGTTGATTCGGTCAAGAGAACGACCATCGTATTCCTCGCCAGCGATAACCAGCTGACAACGTCACATTGAAAAACGTAAATCCCATTTTACCTGCAAAACGTAAATCCTATTTTACTGAGTCACCACAGACCATTACATCCGTAGAGCTAATACAGACTCGGTCAGCAACTCTACACGTGATCACCGTGAATATTTAACACTATATTAAACACAAAGAATCTCTCCTTTACATTGAATCCGAATCAGAGATAGTGTCAAACTCGGAAGAGGACATGCCCTTCTTTGCAATCACAGCCTTGCACTGGTTTCCCTCAGAACGTATAGATTCCCGTGTGTTCCTGCCAGACAAACTGTATGTGCTGTACACCAGTTGCGCTCAGGTTCCCCCCGGACACGTGGACACCGTCGAGCAGCAATCGATGTCCGTTAGCACTCGTAGGAAATTATCAATCTGAAATCAGACACGCATTGGTTCACAAATACAACAAATGAATTCTAATGTTCTAGCACAGGGAACCCTTTTCATGAATACACAAAAGCGCTCTCGACTCTACCGGTAGTCAACTATCTCGCGGGGCCTTGTCTCGCCGATAGCCACAATCTGAGCGTCATGGTCTCTCTAACAGGATACGAGATCATCCTGAACCCTTTTCATGAAGACACTGCTCTCGCATCTATCGGTATCTATCTGTCTCGCGGGTCTCTATCTCGCCGATAGTCACAGGAGCGTCATGGTCTCTCTAAGAGGATACGAGAGATTCGTGAAACGACACCCTTACTTGACTACTGACCAATTATATATCTGTTTCCGAATCAAAGACAAGCTCACTGGCCACAGGCAAATGCTCAGTTTTTCTGATGATATCTTTCAACGCAGCCTTCGCGGTAATATTCAACAAAAATACGTCCTTACTAATATCCAAAACTACAGCAACATCCTGAATGAATATTAATAACAACAACTGAATACTGTTGATATCACACATAATACTGCAGGTTGAACTTTGCAACTACACATATCCTGAAGCGCTTAAGCTGTGAAACATGTTATGTGAGTGTTAATGTATACGTTAACGTTACACATGGCTTCATGGTTGGCTGATCGCACTCATCAGTGGAAGGGGGGTATTATAGACTCTGCTATTAAGACAGGTTAATTGTTTTTCTTCATTATTGTACATGAATTATATTTGATCATTATTCCATATTGATAATGCAATCGGACTAATTCCTTCAACGTCGTGCATTACACACCTGTAACACCTATTGGGCCATGTGTTAACCGTCACGTAATGTATCTTATGATTATAGATCTTGGTGTACGTCAAGGTAGTATGCTTTAACGTCAGTCATTACGTTGATTTATACCAAGTCTATTGTCCTTTCGTGAAACGTGGGTCATCATGGCATTGAAACCCCTTTGGAAGAAAACAATGGTCCCCAAATGCTCATAGCTTATGTCATGTCAGTTGGCAGATAGGATTTCTCCATTCGCCAAGGTACAGTAAACAATACTAAACAACATAATAGCCTGCTATGTGACGGGGGACGGATGTACAAGCAATAGAAGTAGTTTGCATGGTATTGCTTTGAAGATTAACTTCATACAAGGATTACACGCATGGCATGACTTCTGTATGTTTGAGTAATGTAACCATATTGCGTACATAATTATAGTATACCTCTTTTCCTTAATAATAATAATAATAATAATAATAATAATAGTATATACTTGTATAGCGTCTAAATCCAGTATATATCTGCTCAAAGGTGCGTTTTGACTCTTGAGTCTCGTAACAGTATCATGATTTAGTTGAAAGCAGCCTCATGAACAGGTAAGTTTTAAGTAAGGTTTCTGGGTTGATCGTAGGTGGAGTGGTAGGTTATTCCATGTATGGACCAGATGACCCGAATGAACGATGATCATTAATGCGCAACATGTAATCAAGGCGTATAATAATAGAGTACAATATAAATATAATTAGACATTTAAAATACTAAAACTATATGAAGTAGGTTCCCATTATGTTGATCTCATTAAAATCAGATACGATATTGACGCTCAGATATTTGGACACTAGCTACGTTTCCAAAAGAATATCAAAATGTTTAAGGAAGGAAACTAGATCTGATGTTAATTAGATTGCTATTATGTGATATATATACTTATGGCCTATGGTAATAGTTTGAGAAAATCCTCAGCATGCTAAGTATGTATACCCACCGTCTACCCATACCAATACCATCGTATATAACATATACTCACGTCTATAAGGTCATACCGACTCCGTGGTGTAAAGCTTTGAGCGCCCGCCCGGAGTGCGGAAGATCGATGGGTCAAACCATGATCGCG
>JAUTCA010264179.1:0-12004 GCA_032362005.1 Nodopelta heminoda | reverse complement strand
GCCCTGTTTATCTCATGCTTCTGGACTTGTCTTTATTAGAAAGCATTTTCTCCAGATTTCTTTTGACATTCTATATTAGTTTTTTTCTTGATAACATTAAAAAAAATATATATATATCGATTTAAAGAAAATTAACAAACTTTGTGTTTTCTTTCATCTTATCGTCTGTTTTATAAATGTATAATGGTGTTTTTTTTTATGAATTAATTCTTTAAAATGCATAAATACTATTTGCATAATGATGCTATTTAATTATTTAAAATGAACTATTCATACATACACATTTTTAATTAATATATAGAATATAATATATACACATATTAAATACATCATTAGTTTGTGAGTGTGTGCGTGTGTGTGCGTGTGTGTGCGTGTATGTGTGTGTGTGTGTATGTGTGTGTGTGTGTGTGTGTGTGTGTGTGTGTGTGCGTGTGCCTGTGCCTGTGCGTCTACGTGTATGTGCGTGTTATTTATATATTGCTAAACTTAGATCTATATTATTACATTTGGGCATTCGTGCAAGCACTTTTGTGTTCAATACCATAACATAAATAACTCTTACATTTGCAGCTATGATTGCAGTACCTCTCACATGAGACTGTATACAGCACTATTGTTGCCATACAGTGGAAGGAGGCCTGTAGATATAGCACACTTGACTGTGTCACTTTATTTCCTCATAATATCACACTATCACCTCCGGAAGTCCAGATCACAGACACTATTGAATAGTATGATCTATGCCTGGTATACATTCAAGGCGGTCAAGGTGTAGATGTGCACTATGAATAATGGTATCAGTAGTTTACGACCGACTGCATTTCTTAAATATGAATGGGCGTGCTAGTCGGCCCACATTAAACCCACATAAACTAATGAATACACTGTATGGATATATTATCCGCACCATGACAGGCGAGTGAAAGTGTTCTGTTCAAAGGGTGGCACCCGTGTTTACAGATGCATATAATAGTGGTGTCAGCGGATTGTCAAACACTCTCTCCTTTTAGTACTTATAGCCTTTTGCTGAGTATAAGAGAAAAGCTATACTAAAACTGGATACAGTTCCTATAGGGCTTGTGGTTATACCAATGCCCGATGGGCTTGTCGTGAGCGTAGCCCCCAGACCCTAGTCAAGCAGTAATTATGAGTATCTGCTGCGTGAATATTTGCCCCCTTTTCGACTCAGAGCCATGCTCTTTACGTTAGGTTTTTCTTATAATAATAATAATAATAATAATAATAATCATAGGAAGAGTAATACATATTAATACTATATTTATATGGGTTAATATGTGAAAGGCCTTTCAGAAACGGTAAAAGGCAGATTAATACATTTTAATAGACAGTATTCTTCCTACTACTACTATTATTATTATTATTATTATTATTATTATTATTATTATTATTATATATTATAGTGTCCCATTGAACTTCTATGTATATAATAATAATAACGACAACACCGCCACCACCACCAACATCAACGACACAACTACAACAACAGTAACCATAATATTAACGTTATGAATATTTTAAATGAGTGGTTATATTACGTATATGAACACTATTCTATTTACATTTAAATAATTAGTTTTTACAGACGTTTTGTTTTTAATTGTACTCATTTATGAAAGTATATATATAATAATTCATAAACATGTACATAATTGTTTTTAAAACGATCTACACAACTTATCCTAGTAATGTAATCTATTATAGACATAGATAAGCCAGTATTGGTTGTGTATGAATTAAAATGTGCGTTTATCCAGTAGCTAATCTGTCCAGAATAGGGTGGACAATGTTTGCATACACGAATGATAACCTCTAGGTACCATTATACCATATTTAAACATGAAGTACCCCTGGAATCAATATACATACATGTATTTAATTTAATTATATAAAAAGCATATGAAACATGCATCGTGAGAGAGGGGGAGAAGGAGAAAGATAGAGAGAGAGAGAGAGCAAGAAAGAAAGAAAGAAAGAAAGAGAGAGGCAGGGACAGGGACAGACAGACAGACAGAGAGACAGACAAAGAGAGAGAGAGAGAGAGAGAGAGAGAGAACAATAGAAAGAAAGAACAACGAAAGAGAAATAGATATAGAGGAAAATATTTATTAAACTCATATCCGATGCATACCTAAAATAGCATATGAAAACAACATAATGCATGTACATGCATCATATGTACAGAGGTCTCCACAGGGAAGCGCTTATGATAGTAGTTACCCCCCAATAAAGCGTTTGTTGTCTATGGGAAGGTCGTCCAATGCTCAACTGGGCAAGCAGAAATCCGAATAAATGTCCTGGCCGATTAGGCCTAAGTGAACGCCATGTCAATCTGTTGCAGAAGCCAATTGTATTGTCGTTGGAAATCTGCTGAGCACATGTTGCAAGGAACAGGGATCGATACAGCTGACTTGGTAGATCAACACAATCAAATATGTAGATATCGATATCCTAGGCCCCGTGACAAATAATAAGACGAAAAGTGGGATATACTAAAGATATACCAACAGACGTGACCTTTGTGCGCTTTCTGGAATTAGTATGGCAGATATCTGTGCCATATAGTAATAATAATAATAATAATAATAATAATAATAATAATTTTTATTATTGATATTAGTGTGGCAGATATCTATGCCATACAGTAATAATAATGCTAATAAATGGTGATGATGATAATGATAATACAAATAATAATATTTATAATAATAATTATTATAACCATAATTATTGATTTTTAGTTTGGCAGATGTCATAATGATGATGATGCTGCTGACAATAATACTACTACTACTACTACTAATAATAATAATAATATTAATAATAATAATAATAATAACAATGCGTATATCTCTCTAACACATAACAAGTCTTCGTTTAAGAATAGTTCTCATTATACCCGTCAATAGATCACTGTACAGTCACTTGTCCATCTCAACTCCCTGGAGGGTATGTAGGATTTCCTTATAGTAAAACAACAAATGAACACGAGGAATATGCAGGCGACTGGAATACATTATGCATAATCATTATCGACTTCATAATATAGGAACAATTGTGAGTCTATTTTAATTCTATACCAACATTAGGAATACATAAGGTATTCTTTCATGAAATATCCTCACTAAAGAAAATACAAACTGCGTATAATATGATGCAATAGATGCTTTTTTATTTAATGCAAATTAATTTTCTCACGACTGTTTTCACGGTAGTTCAACACGTGTAAAACGCTACAACGAGTTTGTTTGCGACACATAGCAATCATTCTTGTATCGTAGAACTATGTGTAGCAGTAAATCATATCCCAGGCGACTTTTCAACCAGGAAACCTCCATTGTACTCCGTTACACCTGGAAAACAGCTCTGGTAATGTTTCACCTGTGACACGTGGAAATGTCTCCCAAACATTAAACTCCTAAGAGCCGGAGAACTGTATCCCTTCATACCACCTTTCTGTCTCTCCTTCGTTCTGGGCTCTCCCCTCATATCACAAATGTTGCAAACATGATAAACGAGATAATTATAACGTCTGTCTTAGATTTTTATTTGCACATTCATTTCAGTGTTTCCATCAAGTCCCGTCAAAAAATACATTCGGGAAAGCCGGGAGAGTAAGCAGCGGCCTATAAGTACTGCTTTCCGCTGTCAGACTCAACGACATCCAGGTAAAATATTGTACGTTTTCTGGACTTAGAATGTCGACATGTTGGGGAACACTACGCAAATTTCGCACTTCACAAATCATACTGGCCACGATTTGTCAAAGAGACTTGTCTCACATTTTGTTAGGGGCGGCTTGAAAAACAAGACAAGTGTTACCTCAGGCTGCATCAAAGAGAACGGGCTGTATAATAAGTCATGAAGATGACTGTCGTGAAGTCAGGCGTGTTCATCGTACTTACTTCAGAGGGTTAAAACAATTAACCGCAGACACCTACAACTTGATGCTCGCGTGATTGCAAATACCAGAGATATATATTGGTATATGTAAGGACAGTTGAAGAATAGTCTGGGATAATTAATTCGTATTAATTTAATTTTAAAACATAATAATCTGGTAGTATTTAATTCGTATAAATTAAAGAAAATATAATAGTATGTACTTAGTGTTTGGCAAAATTGGGAATACGTGGTTTTAATGGATTTGGAATTATATAGAGTGTCTAAAATTATTGAATTGATAGTTTACATACGTAACGGACATTTGACACACATAATAATCGCTGATGCATCGAGAACAAATACATATACGACCGTATATATGCATCCATATCGACAATATACCTCGCAGGTTTACCCCGGAAGTAAATTATCACCCGGGTCGAAGATCAGGCAAGACAATTTGACCTTATGGCCAAAAAGGGGCGTGGCAACAGGTAGATTCTACTGTATCGATTACTTTGAGACTGTGCATTACTAAGCTTGAAAGGGATACGCAATAACTATGTCCTTTAATGTGTTGTTGATTGACAACGAAGTTTCTTTGAAGTGAAATTAGTTTCCCGCCTTCCAGAATGTGTGCCAGCAACGTACTACCATCTCAAGGGAAATGGGAGGGATTTCTTTTTCCTGTGAAAGATTACCACCAACAATTGAATTTTTGAACGAACTATATTGGCTTAGCGGCCTTTTTGCAACACGTGCTCCGAGTGTATGCGAACAAAAGTTTTGTAATGTGAAAAAAAATAATATTAGAAATATTTTTCTTTTTTTTTACTTCCTTCTGTGTGAAGATGCTAGTTTGGAAATAATCATGTTTTCTGATAACCCGATGCTTCTTGCCTACGAAATACCACTGAGCATGGTTATTGTTCGTAACACTGTTTAGACCCAAGCCCGGAAACAATTATCATGGTGTGGCTTGTTGCCATGGAACGTGCAAAGTAATGGTTCAATGTGGTAATTTGCTTCCCTTAGTAGAGATTCCACAATACCAGTGCTGCAAGTTGGTGGGTGTGCACGTACACTGTTTTCCTTAAATACATCTTCATTGTTGCTCTGAATTTAGATAGTTTTGTCCTGAACAAATTAGAAAGGTATTTATAACATAATTTAAATACTAGTATAGTAATAATTAATGATTAAATATTTCTAAATAAATAAGTAAAGCGTCATTGATTAAACGAATGCTTTGTGTTTTCTATAACGCCATCTAAAATATGATACATTACTTTATGAACTGTTCAACGCTGTTATATAATTTATACGCTGTTATACACATTCTGTCAAGTATGCCCATATTTGCTAGAGGACCTTCGTTGATCTCATTGAATCTCATTTGATCTCATACCACATGTGTATTTCTTGGTGCGTGGGAATTCCCCAATAGAGTCCCGTTGCTTTATCAACATTGATTGAAGCAGAAAAATCAAATCAATATTTAATATGTACAACTCGGCCACGCTAGTACACTGGTGTCGTATAACTGCTCTTTCCTATTATAACTTTTCTCATTTAATTATTCTTGTTTGTTTCGCTCAGCTAGTTGTATAACCCACTGACATGTGTCAATGCTGATATACAAATACACGACAATTCCGAGTTCTACACGAACTCTCTACCCCGTTGTCTTGCCTCTTCAAATGTCACTCATTGTCTCTACGGAATCAATGTTTCATGATAAGATATCCGTTTACAATATGCATTGTAGTTATTGCCTTGTTAGTGCCGCGACGTCTTTTCAATTCATGTTTTAACAGTTACAAACGTTCCTTAACGTTGAAAGCAAATCTAAATAATATACACGGAGTATTGATAAATACGTACTGCGGCTGCAGTATACAAAGGGAGCTTACTCCAGTCACCTAGTACTGTGGATATTCAGGGATGTGCAAAGCTTATGTTTGACTGTATCTTTGCTCACACTCTTCAAACAAAAATCGAGAAATAAATTCGATTTAAAAACATCAGAGGAAGTACTTTGTGCCTCGGTGTTACCCGTCCTCTATTCCTATCACGTCTCAAATTGATTCCATTGGAATCATGACACACAACAGATGTTGGAAATGCAATAACCTGCACGGACTCGCGGGCCAAATATAATTTTTCTTTTTACAATTGGATGTTAATTCAATATTGTGCATTGCCAGAAGATCTCTCAAGATTTATGAAAGACTGGAGCAGATTTGTGTGTTAACTTCTATACATATATATGATTCGGAAAATGAATTGAAACGAAAATGCATATTACAAGGTTATGTTCTTAAATTCGGGGATAGTCTATAGTCGCTGTAAATAAAACTTATTACATATTCCATGTAATTTTGAAACATGTTTTGAAACATGTTTTTCTATTTTAAAAAGAAAATCGATTATTTTAGTTAATGTTTTATTAATGATGCATATTTTGATAGCAACACTATGGTGGGTTCACTTGTTTGTCCATGAATAATACCCTTAGAAAGATAAATACTATACGTATTACTCAATGCACATCAGCATATGTTGGTTTACATTTGATTGAACTCAAGACTGAAGTGCAATAGTTATAACACATACGTATTTAACAGATTACGAAAAAAAAGAAGTGATGTATAATTTCATAATCGACAATGATCGAATATATATATTATGCTAAAATTTATAATATAATAAATACTGTGATTATGTCCTTCATTGTCTTTAGTAAATAACTACGCTACTACCTACCTTTATAAATCTAGAGCACTCTACAGTACATTAAACTAATTTAGTATCGTTTTAATTAATTATGACATGGTATGTATTTAATTAGGTAAAACAGACCGTTAAAATTAAAGCATATAATGCATGTTGGCGGATATTGTTAATGTAATCTAATACGAATGCTATTTTAATCATTTGCATTTTTCTTTAGTTTATGATGAGGGTAGATGTGTGAAGTCTTTACAGCAACAACTGCAGAACATCTTCAGAAGTGATTTTCAACATAAGTCTCGCTCATGTAATCAAATTTAGATTTAAATTTAAATCTCATAAACGATACTATCTTTCATGGTTATGTAGACCACCTAAATTTTACAGTTCAACATAATAGAATAAGAGCCATGTTTAAGAATAGATCGAGAGTTAGCTACAATGCATCTCACATTGAAGTACATATTATCATTGTTATAATTGGTTGACTAAACCTTATAACTGTGTCTTTGACATTGAAAGCCTCTATTTTCAATTTCCAATTGAACTGATCCAGGATACAATGGATACATGTATAAGTAATAACACATGAAACAAGTAAGTATAAATGCTCTACATATAACCAGGTAGATTACATTAATTAATTAACGTGTCGAGATTGATTTGAAGTTTACAGTTATCACAGAATTATAGATCAACATTTAATATAACAAATAAACTATAGCTTTATAAACAATATTAATTAATGCTAAAACACCCAGTATACACTTGCAACTTGTATTTGTTCGTTAACATCGTAGCATTGTCAATTATACCATTGAAAATTATATGTCAACCGACATACATGTACCTTTACCTCTACATATACACTAATTTATATGTATGTAGTATATATAGCCTGCACGTCCATATACGATATGCCTACATTGGAAATTAGATTAGATGCCCATATATTACAAATACGCCCGCGTTGGTTCCCAACATGTACATGCTTTCAAAACGCCGAAAGATTAAAACACTTCTCCGTTTTCTACCTAAATAAGTAAGCATACCTTCAATGATCTTAGGACATGGTCTAGCTAACTGGACAAGATCAGAACATGATCACATCAATATGTACATCGTTCACGCTGTCGCTGTTCAAAGGGCCAGTAACGTATTTAGCATAATGCTATGAAATGTCCACATGTGACCAATCGCATTGAATTGCGGGGATGTCTGATAATCCCTTATCATCCACAGGGATTTATTTAATTCAGACAGGAATTAATGAATGTTACAAACGACGTATTAGTCATATTCACAATAATTTCAGACATTATAAACAAACAAAAATATAATCATAATATATTTAATAAAAACTGCTGTTTTAACAATAAGTAGAATGTGTTAACATTAAACGCATACTATCACAATTGGTAGACATGTATAATGGACAAACGAATTTCGATCTGAGACAATGACCCTTGATTTATCCACCCAAATGTTGTTATTTTCTGATGTACCTAGTCTCCAGTACTCGATAGTTATCAAAATATTAATATGTTATATGAATAAAGGGAACGTTCCGCTATTCATATTGTCTTTGATGCATCAACTGATCTATGAAGGAATTTTACTCAGACGTTGCCAGACGTATCACTTTGAATTATGTCCCCCTGCATTGGTATAATGAAGCAAATACAAATACGACCATATTCAGGTTGAACTGCAGTGGAATTGTGTCTACCATACAGCGGTGGAAAGGTTTTTGGAAGTACAAACATGTACTTTGCAGTTGTATACAGCTAAGAACTACGACCATACATATATGTGATATTATGCCTTTAAGGAAACAGATTTATCTATGTATGTGTATTGATAGTAATGTGATGGTAGGCCTACTGTCTTAGATTCGGTACGGATTGACAGCATATCAGAAGGTGATATCAGCAAACATCAATACGTTCTACAGACGGATCTGACGAGACCCGCGGCGAACACCTGCAATGCAGATATACGTCAGAGTGACTCCAAGATATGTCCTCATATCAGCCGAGCTATACCCTCCCGTCACGTGTAGACTTACCCGTCTATAGTCTCCGTTTATGTCAACCCGACAACTTTAAAGGACATTTCACAGTATGACTGCTGGATACTTCAGTGAAGAACAACAAGAATATATATATCCTTTCACATTACGTTACTTAATTGGTAAGATTTCATGGCTGTATTCCCTCCAACTGTGAGCATCAACGAGTAGACCTACTGGGAGCCTTTTCTCGAAACGTTATTACGATATTAGACTGTGCGTAACATCTTCATACCACTACTATACGAATATTTAAGATTGTCGTACCACCGTAAGAACTTTTTGAGATTAGGCCCCCTGATTCCAAGTGTGTGCGTACAATTGCCGTCTATTCCAATTGCAGTTATATTCCTGTATGGATCGCATACGACACATTATCACAACCAGTCGCAATATCCCAGTGTGATGCGATATAAACGTGCATTCAGTCGGCGGATGTTTACAGGACAATGCATGTTGAACATGCAGTCTTAAATTAAATGTTTGATTGAATTTGTATGGCAGTCTAGGTTTTAATGTCATTCCTAGTGTAAAATAGTGTATGTAAATGAAATGCTGTTCTACTCCTACTGGTAAAAGTATGCCGCATGCTGTGGTAATCTCGTTTTGTTTGAATGTGTTCGCAGGCTCAATGGATGTAGAATGGGGTATGGTGGGATGCATATTTTAGTTATGGATTGACACAATATGCGTCAATAAAAAAAATATCCATATACACATATGCTTTGATTCACTTAATGAAAGAAAAACAAATGATCGTGAACTAAATGTACCGGAAACATTATATCATGCATAGTAAATTTAGATTTATTAAAAATATTTTGTTAAGATGTTTGTAAAACAAATCCAAATCCGTGTTCGTATATGTGTACATACTCAAGACTTTAATATCGTACTTCTTTTAGAATGGCTTGTATATATTATATGTTGTATAGACTAGGACACTTCGATCCAGCAACCAACATCAGCTAACAGTGCCATTTTAGAAATCAAAATCATTTATCTGTAGAACTTTCACTTTCTGTGCCGCTTCCCACTGGAACTCGCTTCCCCTTGAACTCAGACTTGCACCGTCAGTCCATACCTTTTAAAGCTCAACTTAAAACTGTTCTTTTTCGCCGATATGTCTAAGCGTTCTTTCTTGTTTGTAAGCGCGTTGAGCATGCCTTACCGATGTGGAGTTTAGCGCGTTATAAGTGTCATTATTATTATTATTATTAGACTATGTATTTTTACTGTATATATATTATATACAGGGTGATACGTTAATAACATTATATGTCTGTCTGTCTGTCTGTCTGTCTGTCTGTCTGTCTGTCTATCAAGCGTCAAGGTTACATCACACCTCTAATAAATGAGAACAGAAATCTCTCCAAAAATCCGTATACCTCATAAAGATTTCCCTTTTATAATCATCTATACGTTTATCATTGAATTGTCTAATATACCCGAAGAAGAGCACCTCTGAATGTACATTGAAACGACAATTACTGGCTATAACATCGTAATTATAGAATTAAATTGCACCTGCATATGCGTTTTCTTAGTTGCACCTGTTCTCGTCTTACAAGACAATTTGACACTTATTTGTCTCATAAAGCATTCAATTCTCTGTCTCAGTTAATTTCTACACTAGATTCAAGAACTATGGATATACATTATCGTAATAGCATATTACCCTCTAATCCCTTAAGCGTTCGTATCACTTATATTCAAATGATTATCCCATGTGAAACATAATGTGTGTATCACCCAATTCCAGATATAACATGGGCAACATACATCGCTATGTTAAAGCCTCCCACACTGAATAATAAGCAAGAAGCTATTAGCACACCCTGCAACTCATAACTACCATTAAGGCCAATGAAGCAGAGAAACAAACTAAGCATGGCAAAACTTGACTTAAAGATCTGCGTAAACCGCTAGACTCCGGTGATTTCTTTCACCAGAGAAATGGATCAGCCATTGAACAAGCTCAATAAACACCCTTGTAAGTTTCTCAGTGAAACCTTTCTGTGTGTGTAGTATACTAAGATTGTCCACTGGAAGAACGCTCTCGTACTATAAACATTTCTGCTTCTATGCGTTTGGGGCAGGGATTTGTGGATCGTGTTGATACAGGGGCTATTGTTAAGTGGTGTCGTTTCACTGATAGACAGGTGTTTATAACGATACTACAGTGTTGGCACTTAGCGTCTCAGCGACTGTCAATGACTTGTTGATACAACAGAAGACGTACAACTCGCAGTCCTTAAGAATAGAGTCGGACAACGTTTATGTTCATTGATAAAGTCAAGACAACACAACCACACATCGCAGAATATAGGTTAAGGCAGATGGACATACCTTGCCGTAATGGAACTAACACAAAATCAGTGTTGAAACGTTATAAATGCATACTTTCATATTAGTGATATTCCTTTTAATACTCACACACACACATACACGCGCACGCGCAGACGCACACACACACGCACACGCACGCGCACACACACACACACACACACATACACACACATATACACACACACATATATACACACATACACACACACACACACACACACACACTTTAATTGAACAGTTGTACAGAAGTGGACGCTTACAACAGAGAAGTTTATTTGAATGGTTTGAATTCAATTCATAAAATAATTCAAGGAGAATTAGGCATGATTTTATAGTCTTGTGTATGGACAGTACATTTTGAGTTCGCAGTTATGTTTCCATAGAAGTGTTCAGGGCTGTAGTTCTTGGTTGTAGAGCATGCTGCGAATTTACGCTTTTCTCGCAAGACAAAGAAAATAGGAAGGAGAAGAATAATATTTATTTTACGTCGGATATGTGGATAACAAAAACAAAAACAAAACAAAAACGTAGCTCCATAGAGTTATTATTCCGACAAATAAAGACAATACAAATGGCCATAGGGAATCTTTGAAGCACACTTTAATGTTTAACAGTAAACTAACATTCAGGAAATACTTCAAAACCAATTTGATGAAGAACCAGATAACAATAGGTGTCTGGGTATCGTTTCTCGAAGCTCTCTTAGCCGCTAAGGGATCATATCACTCTCTTTGCTGATAGCTAATACATTCTAAGAGAGTGCTATGGTCCCTTAGCGGCTAAGAGAGCTTCGAGAAACGATACCCTGGAGTATAACAACACGATGCTAAGGGAGATAACTAACTTCCGGTTACGTCGTGCACTTCTAGGAATACCAGAACACAGTTCACGTGGATGTTAATACATAATTTGAAGCAAGTGCACCCTCAGAAGTATCACTTCTAGCAG
>JAUTCA010263514.1:0-12032 GCA_032362005.1 Nodopelta heminoda | reverse complement strand
CGTTACACACTTCAGCGTTCGCAACCGAGAACACGAGAACACGATCAGAATGGGTTCTCGGGTAACTCGAGAACGTGAGTTTCGAATACGCCCTATGTGTCTACGGGTTATGATGTGTTTGCATGCTGCTTGTATTCAATATTTGAGGAGTGACTTAATTTTGTTGCTTATAAACCAAGTACATGTTTGCCCGTCCTAGCTCTACATGTTTCATTATAATGAAAAGCATGCCTTTCCCGCTTTGCTTTTGAAATGGTGTTGGTTGGCTCAGTGGTGGCTGTTTGAACTCCAAAACTATTGGTCTGAAGTCAGATCACATCTTGAGGTACCGCCATCCTCTACCGATAGGTCATCAACGTTTTCTGTGAATGTGGAACGTACAGTGCGGAATTTGGAAATCTCTGTGGAGCATAGAAAGCAAAGGAAATGGCCCCTCCCTGATCTGCTGATATGTGTACGAATCCAGTAAATTACAGCAAATTATTTCACGATATATGGGTGGGCCATTCATAATGTATATAGACCTAATTAAACACTGATACTCAGTCACCATTGCGAAATCGATAATTTTTCCGTTTCATCCTTTTTGATGCAAATATTCTTAGTCCTCCTGGAGCCAAACAAAGATACCATTTCTATTTGTCCTCAATTTCCTAAGAATATTCCTGGTTCTCTATGCTTGCAACTGTCAGAGACAAATATTGCCTAGCGTTTCCTATGCCTGGTGTTCTCGTGTAGTGTTTCCTATGGCTGGGGTGCATTCATAGAAACAAGGGCTTGCAAGCGACTTACAAAACGAGCTACTTTCTCAAGAGTCGTATGAAGGGTACATGGGACAGGAAACCAGTTTAACTAAGCAGCTTACTCAGCCCTGTGCTGATTGAACGCACCCCAGGTGTACTCACGCAGTGTTTCCTATACCTGGTGTAATGCAGTGTTTCCTATACTTGCAGCTGTCCGGTTCAGCTCGCGGGGCAGTTCAAACAGCTACACAGGCTCAGGCTCAGGCTCCCATTCACAGCACCTAGGTGTTCCTGCTGGGTCAACAATCGGGAGTTCACCGTTCAGAGTTCACCGCTCGGGTCCCTCCACCGCTCGGGTCCCTCCACCGCTCGGGTCTCCCTCCCTCCCAAGACTAAATCATTCCCTGGCTTCGTGGGAAGAGGGCATTACTATCCTATAACGACCAGGACAGTGCAGTGTTGAACGTGCGAGCCAGATTTGTGCGCTGCTATCTGGTGATCATGATGGGGGATCACGGACGTTTTCATCAAAGAGCCGCGACCTGTAAGGTCAAGGACGTTCAGTAGCTCTCTTTGATTCGTGCTGCTATCATTAAAAGAGCCAAAAGCCATAGGAACATTTTACTGTTATTTCGATACATGCATATCAGGTCTTTTATTTATGTTCCTACCCATTGTGTGCTATTTAGAAGGTTTGGATAGGCTCAGATTTTTATATATTATATTATCTATATTCACACATGATGAACCATGTGATCTCTTGCTCAATTTTCAATTTAACTGAAATGAGTTGTTATTGAGAAGCATACAAGGAGTATTTGTTGAATGTACTTTATATTAACAAGATATTGTTATAGCAATTGTTTAGTAATCGTGCGATCATGTCTTCCCAAGAGAGGAACGCATATATTTATATGTATTTGATTTATTGCCGTGTATTACGATTCTCTACAGGCTGGTCACACTCAGTTCTAGATATGATTGATGGAGCTTTTAACTGTTATTCTGTAGGTCTATACCTAACTTAATTTTCCAGAATGTTTTTTTAAAATTTTGTTGTTGTTAAGTGTCGTCGTGTGAGGGTAACTATTCCCACAGTGACATAAAGTAATGTACAGTAGTACGGTGCTAAGGTTGAATGTGTCATTGTCAAGTATTCAATTATCTCAGCAAATCATTGAACCATTTGGACAACAGAGTGGTTAAAAATGGTATTATTAGACAGCTCTAGATCAAGGCAATTCTAGAAAATGTTTGCTTTTTTATAAGCAAAATACAAATTTGGTGGCCATCTTTGTTTCAAAATCATGACAAATCATCAAATCATTGCCAAAATTGTATTACCACAACAGAATTTATCACAGAGAAAAACTATTTTCCGCAAATAAAATAGCCAGTTCATAAATCGATTCATATCTTATCAGAAACGTTATTTTGCTGAGTCCAAAATCACTCATATTTTTTTTTATGAACAGTTTGGTTTGTTGTGTAAAACATGCATAGCTGTTGAGAAAATGAAAATGAGATGTTTACCAACATGACTATGCCTGCGTGCTATCCTATTGTGTTAGAGTTATCATAATGACATTGTATTTATTTCACTATCCTTAACACTTTTTAGCGTACGATGGATAGATCTGTTTTAGTGCAATTTTCTTTAACATTTTTTGTTTCCTATATTTTAATACTATAAAACCCAGTATGTTGTCTACCTTTATGTCAATAAGTCCTACTATGAGTGGCATTTAGAAGTGTCCAATTCGGCAACCATATTGCAATGTAGCTCTATTATAATTATCATTACTCAGTACGCATAACTACCAAGTGAATTTAGTGCTCCTATTTATTTATGTTTACATGTGTATTATGTCAGTATTCAGAATTGAAGTTATGGAATAATAATTGGAATTGATGTGATGGAATAACGGTAGTTATTAGAATATGAATCGGAGAATTATGTTTATTGTTAGTGATATATCTGAATCGGTGGGCGTTATTGAATTAGTCATTCGTCAATCTGGTTACATTGTTCTAACCAGAAATATCTTATAGAATATTTCAGGTACTATGTATTTGAAATAATGTGTTCTGATTTGTTGGCATTTTGTTTAAATCAATGTTAGTGAAGGGCTCAAAATCATTCAATGTTAACACTCCACCAGGTCTGTTATTGAACATTGGGTGTGATTTACTTAGTACTGTTCATCAATAGCCCGTTCAGAGTTCAGAATACGCGTGCACATGTCAAAGGTGAAAGTACAATATAGTGTAGTATACGGTAATGCTATTAAAATTATTATCATAACCACCAGAATACTTTAAAGGCATAATATCACAGTTGATTGACCATGTATAATGGACAAACAAATTTCGATCTGAGACTAATTACGCTTGATTTATCCACCCCAAAGTTGTTGTTTACTGATGTACTCAGTCTCCAGTACTCAATAGTTATCAAACTATTAATGTTTTATATGAATATATGGAACGTTCCGCTGTTTATCTTGTCTTAGATGATCAACTGAACTATGAAGGATTTGCGAGAAAACGTTGCGTGTGCTTATTATATGTTTAAGTCGTACCACTGAGTTATGTCCCCTTGCATATACATAATGAAGAAAATAACAATACAACCATATTCAGGTTGTCTATCAGTAGACTACAGGGGGTTGCATTGGATATTTGTCTACCAAACAGCGGTGGAAAGGTTTTTGGAAGTACAAACATGACTTTATGTATGTCAAGTGAATGTATTTTGCAGTTGTAGCTAAAAGCTAGTCTAAAACAACCAAAAATATCTGTAATATTATCCCTTTAACAGTAGTTTTAACAACCATGTACGGTAATGCAAACTAGATGATAAAACATGCACACACGTATTCTGTGCGTATTCAAAACTCTGAGTTGGCTTATCTACCGAAGGATGCACTGTCTGTACCGTGGCAATGCAGTAATCATCGTTTGTTGGACAGTACCAGAGGCGTTCAATCAGCACATGGCTGAATAAGCCGCTTAGCTAAACTGGTTTCCTGTCTCATTTATGCTTTATACTACTCTTGAGACGGTGGCTAGTTTGGTAAATCACTTGCAAGCCCTTGTGTCTTTGAACGCACCCCTGGTACTCGCATGTTTACTGCAACAGTCAGCACTACAGGTGTTGACGCTTTCGTCCTGCCATAAACTGACATGTTCTGATGTCTTCAAAACAGCTTGAAACTTTAATTGTAAAAAGTGCTGCAGTAATGAGTAGCACACCAACACTGAGAAATGAAAACAAAAATAAACTAAATACATTTTAGTAGTTGTACATTTTTGTAGTTGTACTTATATGATCTGCCAACGAGAATAGACGATCATAATCCAAGGCTTTATTAGAATAGTGTGTATAAGTATGAGTGCAATTTCTCCCTAGCCTAGCTAAGAATACTACGCAAGCTTTATGGGGTGTGGGCGTGCATTGGGTATGTGGATTAGTTTTGAATGCAAAACCCTAGTCTTCAACATGTAATGTTCAATTGTCAAAAATTACGCTTAACTATCTGCTCGTATAACATTCCTCTTTGATGCAAGTATTTTGTATTTGAGTACAAAACCATGTTTAAGAAAGAATGTATTCTGTCTGAGGTGCAATTCTTTATGATTTCTAATGTTCCTGAGGAATATTGGTGATTTGTTATAATACATGTGATATCTGTATACTGCCAAATATACATTGATGAATGATTCTGAAATAAAAAGTCTATGTGATATATTAGACTACATGTTTCTTTTATTTTTAATATACATATTCGTAGTAGAATCATCATTGATTATTTATTCTTTGCTAAAAGAAGATGTGTGAAAGATTTCAGCAACCGTTATCTTCCATATTCACTCAATGATGATGATGATGGCAATGACAGTCACAATGTTGAAAGTGGTGATGATGATGATGATGATGATGATGATGACAATGGTGGCGACAGTGATGATGAAGATGACATAATGATGATGATGATGATGATTATGATGATTATGATGATTATGATGACATGCAATCTCATTAAAATCATATCTCAGCCCCAGCTTGCATCAGATTTCCCTTTGACCTCACCTTGATGCATATTCACACCTACGCAGTGTTAGCCAATCAGTGGCCGGTTTACATGTTAAACGGTACAAAAAGTTTGTAAACGACCTCAAGAGTTTATCTAGGTGAGGCTGTGATTGGCTGCGGTCAGAGATCAACCTGACACAACTCCTATACCGGTTTCTTGAGACCATAACTGGAGAGAGTTTTATATATGTTTGAGCGTTAGTTTTGGATCTTATTTTAATGAGACTGGATGACATGATGATGACAATGGTGACGACGATGGTGGCAATGAGATAGTATTTGTGACTGACGTTAATAAAGATCGGCAATGAAACATACATGCTCTCTGTAATGAGATAGAAAGAAGAAAACAGTTAGCTATATTTCACTTCTATTCATGTATAATGGCAACAGTTTGTGGTTTCATCAAACACCATAGGGACTGTACATCTCATCTGGCTAATTTCTGCTAACAGTTTCCAGTGACACCTTTAATTTCTGCTAACAGTTTCCAGTGACACCTTGATGATAAGGTTTAAAAGTGGAACTTTGATAAAAATAATATTCAAATTAGTGTTACGCCATCTATATATGTAGACCATAATTGTGAACATAATAGGGCTGTACTAGTGATGCTTGTGATGGTTGCTAAATTGACTTGACTTGACTTGACTTGACTTGACTTGACAAGAATTATATGTGAAAGGTTAACACATCAATGAAACGTTCACTTTTTTTTTCAGAATATATCGAGACATCGTTCCACGGATGAAGCGCTAGAGACTGTTCCAAATCATACATAAAGGCAGCCAATCAACAACTACTTGAATCTCATTTCCTGGGTCTCATACTGCCGGGTACCCATTGAAAATTACAGGCATTTCATTGCTGTATCAGTAGATTGCAAGCAAAGAGACTAAAGATTTTACATAAAATATTGTCTGCACGTTTGGGTGTGCAGTATATATTGTATTTCCATTATTGCTTCTGACAACTGTAATGCTATTACAATCATCGGTACATTGCTGGTATATAGATTTATATGCTGTTATATTTACATTTTATGTATAGTATATTGTTATTCTTTGAGAATATACATTTTTATAGTATAACGTGCCTTCGTTTACTAGGATTTCATTTAAATATTGAATTTAATAGATAAATTGTTTGTACTTTAAAGTTCCTACTTTTGTTGGAGATTTTTCCGAACAATGACTTTGACTTTGAAACATTTGTGAAACTTCCAGTGTTTAAATTTAATTATTCATTTGTTTTATCAATTTCTACAGTCAGAATATATTTACATAGTCGTTGATTTGTTTTCTTAACACATCCAAATCCAAACATCCCAAATCTAAATTAAATAGTTTTCTGATATAATATTTATCTCGACATTACTGTATCCTTTAACCCTCTCCATGCTGAAGGCAACTGGAGATGCCCTAAAGAGCAGGGTCTGTGCTTAATTCAGCAGGGAGAGGGTTAAGGTGTTGTGTATTGATATATTCTATAGGCCTAATTCCTACATGTATATTAGGCCGCCTTTCCACAGAAGGTTCATAGCGCTACGAGTCATAATGCCATGCTAACGTATCAGAGTTATGACTCTTCATATTCATAGCACTATGATCATTTTCTGGAACTGTACTGGCTTTTGGATCTCAATACAACAAATTATTTTCCACAGCTTTTATGAATAAAATATATGGATTGTATATAATGTGCAATATGTAATTACTGTAGTAATTCTTTTCTGCTGTTTGAACAAATTGTGATTTATACAGAGTATTTCTGATGAATTTGTAGACAATCAGAACAATACTGTATTATTTGTTTGCGGTATATTGAAGAACATTATGTGTGCCCGTATTCCTTCAGCGGGTATACTAATAATTGATATACTTGCGTATACTCAGGACAAACTCTCAGTCGAATAGTACATGTCTTCCGTCTATGTTCGTTCGTACTGTGAATTTATACAGAAATTTTAGTTTCAGTGCAAATATGAAGTATGCAATGAATATGTACACATCTATTAAAATAATAGTTAATAAGATAATACTGTAATGCAAAAATAAATAAATAAGATAATAAATATATTTAGTGTGTTGTACTATAGATCATGGAAATAGATGAAACATGCATTATTTGTTTAATGTTCTTATATTTTATTAAGTACACATATTCATTATTCAGTATTATTATATGTATCCTTGAAATGTTCTATGCATTGTTTTTATCAGTTCTATTCAAGAATGCATTATTTTTTCTTTTGAGAGAGTGAAATGAATAGAGTACTATAGAGATAATCATTAGTATCCAATATAATTATATTTATCCTCGAAATTGTCTATGAATTGTTTTGTTTTGTTCTATTCAAGATTCTTTCTCTCTACTTTTTTTTACTCTTTCTTTTTTTCTTTTCTATTTTTTTTAAAGAAAATGAAATTAATAATATATAGATGTAGACAAATTATTTTATAAAAGAAACATTAACTATTTAACAAAAATGTCAACAAGACCATTTCATTAGAGCAACTACCCGAGTCATTCTGTCGTGTTATTTTTCTAATGTGTGGCAGTGTATAGCAAATGGTAGAACTATTATCACTGAGGTAGAATATAAATGTTCATGATGCATGTTTCTGGCCAATTGTATCCTGTATATATAGTTTGAACTAGAAGGGTTCTTTAAGAAAATCAGGTGGGTCACATTTATTAATTTGTATATGGTGAAAATTGTTTATGTATATTTGATGGTATATATGGATGGTACCTCTGTGTGTTGTAGGTTATACAGTACACATAGTTTTGTGTTGCATGTTCTACGAATCTCAGTACCTCATTCAGTGTCCTTTAACCCTCTCCATGCTGGAGGCAACCGGAGATGCCCTAAAGAGATGTGCCTGTGTCTAATCCAGCAGGGAGAGGGTTAAAGTATTGTAGCGCCTGGAACAATAACAAGATTTACCCCCAAAAGCTAAAGTCGCAAATTATGTACCCTGTTATACTACAACAATAACAACATTTAGTTTTGCCCTTTCTGGAATTGTTGCTGGGCGAATTTGTTTTTTCCTAGTAATAATCGAGAGATTGCCAGTCAATCAGCTCTTACCAAAGTAGGGGGTGTACCCGATACCCCTACCTCCCCATATATAAAAGATGTTAGTGAATGTTCTAGAATGATACCTGTCTCGGTGTGACCACTATGGGGGAACTAAATCTGTAAATGTTTTTCTTTTTATCGTTGTCGTTGTTGTTCCCCGGTTTGACTGCACCTTTACTTTCAACCAGTGACCTTTGTACTGACACTGTATCTTCTCTAGACATGACCAAATCATGTTCAAATTGTGGCCTTAGAACACTGCATTTCTAATGGAATTATTAGTTATGTAAATATTGTATACAGGTGTATGCAGTATGTTGGAATATCGTCTGGTAATTATCTTTTTAATTTTAATTTTATTTTTTAATATTTTTAGGGACAATGATCATGGCATGTTTATGTGATTTAGGCTCTACTGTATAAAATTGCATAGCTCTAAAATACTCTTATCTCTAATCTTAGCAATGGTGTTGTCTATGGCTAAAGTTACCTTTAGATTTGTGCCGTTTTATACAGGCGAGCTCTAAGTGCTTGAAAGATAATCAAAGTATGCATTTTATATGCACCTTAATTCACAACAGAATCTCCAGCATAGACATCTATGCACTGATGTAATGTTTAATGCACAATATCTTGTAGCCAGACTGTGTATGTCATTCTGGTTGGCCACTTCTAAATCTCAATAAATAGTGGAGTCTCATTTCTGGGAGGATCTACTACTTTTGAGGATAGTGATGAAAATGTAAAATGATGAATGGAAAGTTACAGATATATATATGGTGTGCATGTGTGAGACTATGTATGCATATATGTATATTGGGATGATGAATAGATGCTTTATCAAAATGTACATTTATATACTAATTCTGGGTATTTGCAATTATATCGTCTGGGATCTCTTACTATACCGAATGCAATGCAATTCAATTCAATTTCTCTTCATAGACTTTTGTCAGCGTGAGAGTATGAGACAATATTAATATTTAACCTTCTCTCTGCTGGATTAGGTGCAGACTCCATTGTTTGGGGCATTTCTGGTTGCCAGCAGCATGGAGAAGGTTAAAAAAAACATTCATTTTATTTTTAATGTAGAGATTAATCTGTATATCTTGTGACTTCTGTGTCACTTGACCATCACATATCTAGGGTTAATCCTCACAGGTCTAGGGTTAACATCACAATCTAGGGTTAACATCACAGATCTAGGGTTACCATCAGATCTAGGGTTACCATCACAGGTCTAGGGTTAACATCACAGGTCTAGGGTTACCATCACAGGTCTAGGGTTAGTTAACAGTTAGAATTAGATCTACACATGTATATACCTGTCATATCTATACTTCTTTATTGTCAACAATACTTACTGCTTGCCACGCATACAGCTTACAGCTTACTTACACAATCATGTCATCAACATTAAGTTAGTTTTTCAATAAACTTCCAAATAGCCAAATTCCGTTCACTGCAGGTCAACAACATCAAGATCAAAGCATTGAGTTCAGCACCGTGAGATGTGTTCATAATGTCTTACATACTCAGGAAGATATACTTAGCCAAAATATGGAATACTAGTATGTAATAATTGTCTTAACCCTCTCCCTGCTGAATTAGGCACAGATACAGATCTTTAGGGAATCTCTGCTTGCCTTCAGCATGGAGAAGGTTAAACATAATGGTTTTCCTAGTCACAACACAAGATTGCAATCTCTATTTAACTAAAATCTGTTAATACTTTCTGCTGTTAACAAACATGAAGAATAAAAATTCTGACCATAAAACTAAAACAAAAAGTGAATTGGACAAAGATTAATTGAATAATATTGTATCTTCATGTTGGGAATATGCATGGCAGAAATTTACAAAGAATTGTATTAAAATGAGATTTACTCAAATGTATTCTCTGTTTACATAACTATGGCAATAAATGTTATTAAAATGTTATTACTGAATCGTGGCAATCATAGTTTGTTACTCCAGTATTTTATACTACAAGGGGCTATTGTCAAAATGTTCTTATGATCGTACGACCGTATGACAATCTTAACTACGAACTGTTCTTAGTGTAAAGAAGTTCGTAAGAACGTGCAACCGTACGACGATCTTAACGATTCTTATCGTATGGCTACGAACTGTTCTTAGTGTAAAGAAGTCGTAAGAACGTACAACGATCTTAACGATTCTTATTGTATGGCTACGAACTGTTCTTAGTGTAAAGAAGTTAGTGTAAAGAAGTTCATAAGAACGTTTCGAGAATATGGCCCCAGATGTCCATTGTTACTTACCCATTGTTACTGCATGCTGTTACTGCTGTTAATACTTTGGCAATAATCAAGCAATGCTCAAGCTGAAATCTCATGTTTTGTACAAATGTTCAAAAGAATCCTGTACGAATGTTCAAAAGATTGTATTGTTTATAAAAAGTCAATAAATCAAGTTACATAGAATCTTGTCTTATTGTTTTGCTTACTTGACCTGAAAGATTGATTGAGAGGTAATCACAAATGGGTGGAATTATTGGCCTTGGTGGTGAACTCTGAACTGATGATTGATTGATGGGAGGTGTGGCCTAGTGTAGTGGCCAAGAGGACAATGGCATCAACTTGTGGCTTTGGAATGCATGGATGCAGCATTATCTTGGTGTAATACTCTGTAGTAGTTGGTACCGATATCGTTTCGATATTGTTTAGTTAACGAGTCCATTTGTCTTTGAACTGCCTTGATACTATGAGCATTCATTACATCATTCCAAATTTACCTGCATTTTGTACATCTATTCCTTGATAAAGTGTATAGTTTTCATGATCTTGGTAAAAATAATATTGTCCTACGAGACAAACCGTACCATATTATCAGGGATAGAAATTAACACTAGTCCTCTAGCCCAGGCTATTTCTCCCAATGGTAAAGGCTAAGGACTAGTAGAAATTCATAACATTTGTTATTTGTATCACTATTCGGGCTAGTAAGTTAGTTTCTATTACTGTATTATATATATTTAATTTTTGGACCAGTGCATTATCCGTGTGTAGAGGACGAGGTTGTCCAGCACAAGATAGACATCACGAAACTGACTGGTGTGTTCTTCATGTCTACCTGAACAGTGTCACGACCACGTAATAACAACTACTAGTAAGCGGTCATGAGGAGGTCGTCATTCATCAAAGTAAAGGTGGACGACACATTGTGTGAGACGTTTGTAGTATGCTGACATTTCTCATTCTAAAGTACAGTAGACCTCGCATATAACGGACTTATTGGGACCTGCTATTTCTGTCCGTTATACGCATATGCCGCAATTAGCGTTAGACGGGACCTGGGACTTCAGATTTAGTCCGTTATATGCGAGTGTCCGGTATATCCGAGGTCTACTGTAATTTAAGTTTGCAGTTCCTGCTTCTATAGCAAACCTTTAAAATATATAACACGAGCATCTCATACTTATAGTTACCGGTAGGACTGGCTAATTACTAGTGTTTCCATAATTGCGATTATTGTCGATGGAAATAGTTCGTAATGATTATCGATATTAAAACTGTGTTATCGATACCTATCCACAGCTGTATGGATAAAACTAAAGTTTGCATTTACTTGTAAAGGACTTCCCGAAAAGAGGAGGCACGTAGACAGCATGAAGGCATTGACAGCTGCTAGCTTGTAGGACCTGGTATTTTCCTATAGTTTAGACATGCAAAAAGCAGGCATTCCTTCATTATGGATGTCCGATATTTATCGATAATTAATCGATATTGAGCTGATTAACGATCTTTCATATCTGTATCGATAGTGAGCCCTTACTTAATTACCGGTATCAACATGTTGCTTCAAAGTGATATATTTACGTAGCCTATAGATAGCCTACATAAACACTAAATATATCATGATCATGTTATATTCATGAGATATATTTGTATCTAGACCATGCCACTACAATAGATGTAGGTTAAAGGCATGTGTAAAGTGTTCCGTATATCTGCCACCAAGGAACGGCAATAGCATCATGCCTTTAACATGCAATATATCCCTCCAGGGTATGCACTCCAACTATAACATGTGTCTCTTCTTTTCTCGTAATACACTGTCAGGAGTGCGTTACTAACATTGACCCATG
>JAUTCA010263513.1:0-21622 GCA_032362005.1 Nodopelta heminoda | reverse complement strand
CACTAGCAACCGTATTATCTCGTTCACAGGCAGGGATGGAATCTCACCAAGTAATTATTGAAGTTCATTTATCAAATGGTCTTCCAGCTTTTGCAGTGGTTGGCTTGCCAGAAGCTTCAGTGCGTGAGAGTAAAGACCGTGTTCGTGGGGCAATTCTAAATGCAGGATTTGAATTTCCAAACAGAAGAATTACTGTAAATTTAGCCCCTGCCGATGTTCCAAAAGATGGAACAAGGTATGACCTTGCAATTGCAGTTGGGATTTTGGTGGCAACAGAGCAACTTAACAAAAGTATTTTAGAAAAAACTGAATTTATTGGAGAGCTTGCTTTATCTGGGAAAATTCGTAGCGTTCGTGGTATTTTACCTTCAGCACTTGCCTGCTGTGAGCAAAAAAATAAATTAATACTTCCAGAGGAAAATGAACAAGAAGCTGCTTTAATACAAGCTTTACAAGGATTTAAAGCTAAACATATTTTAGATATTTTAGCACACACTCATGGCAAAAACTTACAACCTATAAACCTTATAAAAAAAGAGGAGTTTAAACAATTTCAAAAAGATTTCTCAGAGGTTCGTGGACAAGAACACGCCAAAAGAGTTTTAGTTATTGCCGCTTCTGGCGAGCATAATGTTTTGATGATTGGTCCACCAGGAACGGGCAAAAGTATGCTTGCTTCAAGAATACCAACAATTTTACCAAAGATGACTGAAAAAGAATCTTTAGAGACTGCATCTGTTTATTCAATTTCGCATCATGGTTTTCAAGTTGAAAATTGGTCAAAGCGACCTTTTAGAAATCCACACCACACTTCATCATCGCCTGCTATTGTTGGCGGTGGAAGCATTCCAAAACCAGGTGAAATATCACTTGCACATAATGGTGTTTTATTTTTAGACGAACTCCCAGAATTTAGTAAAAATGTTTTAGAAGTTCTGCGCGAACCACTTGAAACAGGAAATATTTCAATTTCAAGAGCAACAAGACAAACTGAATATCCCGCAAATTTCCAGCTTATTGCTGCTATGAACCCATGCCCATGTGGTTATTTGGGAGATACTAAAAGAAGGTGCAAAGATAGTCCAGATCAAGTTTCAAGGTATAGAAATAAAATTTCAGGTCCGTTAATTGATAGAATTGATATAATTACTGAAGTTTCACGAATTGATCACAAAAAATTATCAGACGAACCAAACCCAAAATATTCTAGTGAATTTATGTTACAACAAGTTGAACAAGCAAGAAATATTCAATATAAGAGACAAGGTGTTACTAATGCAAGACTATCACCAACAATGATAAATGACATTTGCAAATTGGATGAAACTTGCTCTAATATGCTAAATAAAGCCGCAACTTCACTTGATTTATCTATGCGAAGCTATCATCGCGTACAAAAACTAGCTAGAACAATCGCTGACCTTGATAACTCAACTAATATCAAACTAAATCACTTAGCAGAAGCTATACAATTACGCCGAATGGCTTGGGGAGAATAAGTTTTCGCTTTTAAGCTAAAAAAGTAAAAAAAACCGCTAAATTCATATTTTAGCGGTTTTTCACTTCTTATTTTTTTTAAAACTTATGAAATTTCATCGTGCATCTGATTAATTTTATATTGAAAATAAAGAGTTGGAACAAATATAGTCAACAAAGCACTTAAAAAACCTTTTAAAATATTTACTGAACTTCCCATTTCACTATGTATTTCATCTAACTCAGCTCTAAATGCAAAACTCCAAATAATAGAAACAACAAAACTAGCAAGACCTGCAAGACCTGCTTGAGGAAATATTATAGATATTACTGATAAAATAATAATAGCTATTGGGAATCCCATTGGTATAGGTTTGCTAGCTACT
Source organism: Nodopelta heminoda (assembly GCA_032362005.1). NCBI lineage: Eukaryota > Metazoa > Mollusca > Gastropoda > Neomphalida > Peltospiridae > Nodopelta > Nodopelta heminoda. Next base: position 19,760 of record JAUTCA010263513.1, on the reverse strand, counting down.
TCATTCATTTTTGCTGTTCTAGTATATATCCAAACTAAATTATAAATTCCTAAAGTAATAATCGAAAATAAAAATACTAACCAAGTAGAAAATCTTTTGAAATTTAAAATATTATCAGAATTATTACCTGTTTTAGTTTGTATTTCTGACTCTGGTGCTTTGTATGGATTTGTTTCTGTCATTTATGTCCTCGTTTGTTGTATTGTTTTAAATAATCGTAATGAAATTTCACTATATAAGAAGTGCTAAATTATATATTAAAACAAACCTAAAACATAATGCTAAATTACACTCTCACAACTATTATCACAGCCATTTTCAGTTATAATTTGTTTAATAATTTCACCTGCCAGCTTAACTCCAAAAATCGTAGGCATATATGAAATTGTTCCATTTATTGCTTTAAGTTCATATTTACTTATTATTAAAGCTTTAATTATTAAGAATATCTACAGATTCAACCCAAATAAGTTCGCACGCCCCTCCCCCTGTATCATTTCTAGTTAAGGAGCTTTTCCAATGCCAGCCATCTTTAGTATCAACCTTCACCAAACTTCCAGTTATTTGTAGCAAATCTCCTTTTCTTATATTTCCCAAGGAGTCTAGCACACTATCATTTGCAGGAATAAGGTGCATATTAGCACTTTGGGTTTCAATTTCTCTTCTAGGGATAGGAAAATCATCTGTTCTCCAGTGATACCATCTGTTTGATTGACTTATATTTATGAACTTTGTAACAGATTCGTCTGACATATTTTGCCAACCAAGAACTAAATCCATTGGAGATATAGAACCTTTACCACTAACTGAATAGTTTTTGCGTGATAGAACTTTTGCTTATATATCAAATTTTGCTAAAGGTGTTATTTGGTAATCCTTGTATGTAAAACTTTCTTTAAATATTATTTCATCTTGAACTGGCTCACTAGAAACTAAAACTCCATCGGCATAATTATGCTGCCTGTTGTTAAAAAATAAAGCAACTCCAACAAAGATTATGACGCCTATTATTATATTTTTCATCTGATTTTTATTTTTTATTCTCACAACTATTTTTAGTTATAATTTGTTTAATAATTTCCCCTGCCATCATAACTCCAAAAATAGCAGGCATATATGAAATTGTTCCATTTATTGCTTTGGACTCATATAATTCACTACAAACAGTTTCCACAAAAGGTGGGCGTCTTGGTTCATCTGAAAATATAACTTTATAATTCAAACTTCCGCCAAGGGTTCTTAACCTGCGTCTTATTTCTCTTGCTAGCGGGCAATTACTTGTTTGATTTAAACTACAAATTCTAACTTTAGAGATATCTATTCGGTTTCCGGCTCCCATTGCTGAAATTATTGGGATATTTAATTTTTGAGCTTGGTAGATAAGCTCGGATTTACAAGCAACACTATCTATGCAATCGGCAACAAAGTCATATTTATCAGTAGTAATTGTTTTCAAAACCTTTGCTGTTGTCATAAAATCATCAATTATATTTATTTTCAAATCTGGATTTATATCTAAAAGTCGTTTTCGCATTACCTCTACTTTTCTTTGTCCAATAGTTGAGTTTAGAGCTAATATTTGACGATTAACATTTGATGGGTCTATTTGATCACCATCCAAAATAGTTATTTGGGCAACTCCTGCACGAACTATATTTTCAGCAACATATCCGCCAACTCCACCAACTCCTGCTACAAATATATGTGAATTTTCAAGTAAATTAAATTCGTTTTCTGATAATAAAATTTTTGTTCTTGTGTTATTTTTCATTTTTCACCTTTGAAAATTATCAATTTGTATAAACTTATAAAATAAAGCACCAATAATTAAGTATAATAACCTATAATATTTCAATTCAAAAACAACTATAAAGCTTATGCAATTTAAATTAAATAAAACTTTAGAAAAAGACTCTTATCTTATAAAAGAAACTGATAAATATTTATTATTACTGAATAAAAACTCATTAGTTACTTGGCTAATTTTAGTTCCAAAAACAAATAAAATAGAGTTATTTAAATGCACCCAAGAGTTTAAAATAAAAATACTCAAGTCAGTTGATTTATATGCTAATAAATTAAATAACGAATTAAACCCTGATAAAATAAATATTGCAACAATTGGCAATGTGGTTTCCCAGTTACATATTCATATTATTGCTAGATTTACCAATGATTTTGCTTGGCCTGCACCTGTTTGGGGGAGTTCTGATTTTAAAGAATACAATCAAAATCAATTAGATAAAATCATTAATCTGTTTAACAATTAAAAATGTCAGATTTTAGTAACAAAACTTTTTCAGTAGCACCAATGATGGCTTGGACAACAAGACATTGCCGTGCATTTCATAGACAAATAACCCAAAAAGCAATTTTATACACAGAAATGGTTACAACTGGTGCAATTATTTATGGAGAATATGATAGATACTTACAATACAGTGATTTAGAACACCCAATTGCATTACAAATTGGTGGTGGTGACCCTTTGGATTTGGCAAAATCTGTAAAAATCACAAACCAGTATAATTATGATGAAATAAATCTAAATGTTGGCTGCCCATCTGATAGAGTCCAAAAAGGCAAAATAGGCGCCGTGCTAATGGCAGAGCCAGATTTGGTTGCAAACTGTTTCAAAGCAATGCAAGGTGAAACTGACAAAAAAGTAACAATCAAAAACAGATTATCTATTGATGATATGCCAGAGGAAACAGTTTTTAATTTTGTTGAAACTGTTGCTAACGCAGGTTGTAAGACTTTTATAATTCATGCCAGAAAAGCTTACCTTAAAGGGTTAGACCCTAAAAAAAATCGTGATATTCCACCACTTCGCTATGACTTGGTTTATCAAGTAAAAGAAAAATTCCCAGAGCTAGAAATAATTATAAACGGAGGAATTAAGACAATTGAACAGTGTAAACAACATTATAAATTTGTAGATGGAGTGATGATGGGCAGAGAAGCATATCAAAACCCTTGGGTTCTATCACAAATTGACGAAATGCTTGGCGGTAAAGTTAATACAAAATTAAGACAAGATATCATTGAGCAAATGGTAAATTATATAAACTTAGAAATTACAAAAGGAAATCATATTAAGCATATCGCAAGACATTGGATGGGGCTATTCCACGGTCAGAGAAATGCCAAAGCATTCAAACAACACATAAATGACAATATAAAAAACCGAAATGATATTGAAATTATTTATGAAGCTTTGGCCAAACTTGAATCTTAAATAAAAAATATAATAACAGTGAATTACCCTTAGACTTGTGCTACTTTAGTAATAAAACTTAATAAGCTTTGGCTTTAGATTATTTTTATTAAGTTGCAAAACCCCTAAGCTAAAACGCCACCCAATCATAACAAAATTGTAATGTTATATTTCTAACATATTACAAATGCTGCAAAGTGCAATATTTACAGCAACTTATAAAACTACTTTTTTACTAATCATTATTATGGAATAGTTCCTAGCACAAGTAGTTTATTGCAAGTAGTATTTATAGTTGCTACTATCTCGCTCATTATGGAATAAAGTGATACATGAAAAAGTAAAAATACTTTTAGAAAGTAATAATAAAACAATAATAAAAGAGGAATAAAAATGAAATTAACTTTTAAGCAAAAACTTATCGTAACAGCGATAGCAACTATTTTATCAACTCAAGCTTACTCAGCTTGCACACCAGCATTAACAACAGGAGCCGATGGAACTATCGCTAATCCTGTAATTTGTACAGGAGATTTTAATGATAGCTCTATATTCCTAGATCCAACTGGCAGTAATAGTGAAGATATTGCTATATTTGATGGGGTAAGTAAAGTCGATTCTATTTTTGGTGGGGCTTATCACATCAAAACAAAAGGTAGCATTAATAATATCACCACTATTAATTCAGAAATATCATATATCTATGGAGATTTTTTTTCTAAAGGAACTTATGATACTGATGACAATATTGGTGGAGATAATATTATCCATATAACTGATAACTCTAAAATAAAATATGTTATGGGCAATAGGTTCTTAACTAGAGCAAGTGGAAGAGGTAGAAATAAAGGTGGGAGCAATGAAATATTAATATCTAACTCAGAGGTATCAGACTTTATTATTGGTAGTGATTTTAGAAGAGGAACTGGTGATGAAGGAGGCAAAAATACTATTCTAATTAAAGATTCTACTTTACCAGACAGAGTTATTGGAAATAATTTTTCTTCAATCTTTATTGGGCAATCAATTGGAAATAAAAATACAAGCCAAGCCAGCACAATAACTATAAATAACTCTAAAGGTAAGTCTTCCATTGAAGGAGATTTCTTTGCTTACAGTCTTGCTTCCAGTGAAAAAAACATAGCTGCTGGGGATAATATTAATATTTCAAATAGCTCTGAAGTAAATAATGTATTAGGAGACTCCTTTGAAGGTGGTATGAATAGCGTTGGCGCGGATAATACAATAACTTTAAATTCAAACTCCAAAGCAAACTCTGTTACAGGTAGCTATTTTGGTAACTATATAGTAAATGAAAATAATACAGGTGGCAACAATACTATACTAGTTGAAAGTGGTTCGGAAGTTTCTGGATATATTCATGGTAACTCATTTAAAAATGGAAATAAAAATAAATCTGGAAATAACACAATAACTATAACTGGCAAATCTAAAATAGGCGACATTTATGGCTCTAAGTTTGGTATAGGAATTGAAAATACAGGTGGCAACAATACTATACTAGTTGAAAGTGGTTCTGAAGTTTCTAAAGATGTTTATGGTAACTCATTTGGGAAAGGTGATAATAACAAAGCTGTCCATAATAAAATAAGTATAAATGACTCTAAAGTAAATGGTAATATTTACGCTGATTATTTTTCAACAGGAATAGATAATATTGCAGGTAATAACACTATAAACATTGAAGACTCAACTGTAAACAATATATATGGAGAGGCAGGTCCTGGAAAAATAATTTCTGGTGGTGATGATACTTTAAACTTAAAAAAAGCAACAGTAACAGGAAAAATAGATATGTCTGTTGGTGATGATACTGTTAATTATTTTGGCAATGGAAATAAAATCAAAAATGATGTTGATGGTGGAGAAGGACATGATCGATTTAATGTTGCAGAATACCAAGGTAAGGCAGCTGACTTAGCATCTAACTTTATTAATTTTGAAGACTTTGGTTTAGTTCAAAATACAGTTGTTGATTTTGAAGGTACTTATACTTCACCAAAATTTGATGATTACTTTATTGATAAAACCTCAACAATAACAATGACTGGAAACGGTGCAGGTGTTTATGCAATTGATGCAAATGTTGATAACAAAGGAACTTTTGATTTTGAAGATGGAAAAGTTGGCGATAATTTAACAATAAATGGTAATTTATCAGGTGAAGGAACTTACAAATTTGATACTGACTCTGGGGCTTTCAAATCAGATACAATGACAGTGAATGGCGAGCTTACAATAGCTGATGGTCAAATTTCAATAAATGATATTACAAGCAAAACATATGATGCAAAATCTGATAGTGTTAAAGGTTTGGCAGAAGCGGCTGAAACAGCAGGTAAAGAAATAACTTTGATTTTCGCACCAAATGATACAGATAAAACTGATGAAAAATTTAGTTTAGTTGCTGCAAATCAATACAAAGGAAACGCTACAAAAGGTAAATTTGCTAAGTCTCCATTTGTTTGGGATTTAAAAAGAACTGATAAGGAATGGGTTTTGACAACAGCGGCTGATAGTGATAAAACAGCGGATACAAGACCATTGAAACCAACGCCGACGCCTGCAACTCCGACGCCAACACCAGCAAATTCAACGCCAACACCAGCAAATTCAACGCCAACACCAGCAAATTCAACGCCGGTGGCACCAATAGTTAAACCAAAATTACAGCTTATTGCAGAAATTCCAGCTTATGCGAATTTATCAAATATTGTAAGTCAGGTTTCAAATCATGAAATGGAAACTCTTCATACAAGACTTGGTGAATTAAGAAATAATTCAGAAGGTTATGCTGTAACAGATTATGATAAACATGGTTGGAACGCTTGGGGAAGATTTAATAATAACCGTTCTAAATTTGATAAAGGTTCAAATTATAAAATGACAACCTCAACAACAGGCTTTACAATTGGTGCTGATACAGATTTCAATCTAAGCGCTAACTGGAAAGGTTATGTTGGTGGGTTTGTAGCACATAATTTGGGATATACAACAACAGGTGCGAGTGATAAATATCTAGCTGATAAAGCTGATATAAACCACAAATCTTACAGCTTAGGAGCTTATGCATCATTCTTCAACGCTGGTGGAACTTACCTTGATTTCACAGCAAAATATAGTGCTTATGATTTCAACATTTACACAGCTGATTTATCAAGCTCAACCGATGCTAGCTCAATTTCGGCTTCAGTTGAAGTTGGACATAGCTTCAAAGTAACTGATAAATTCATAATTGAACCACAAGCTCAAATTACAGCAACAAGAGTAAGTGTTGATGATATCAAAGGAAATAGAGTTAAAACAAGTGATTCTAAATTTGATAAACATACTTATTTAACAGGTCGTTTGGGAGTTCGTGCAGAAACAACAATTCAAACAAGCAAAGGCGAATTCAAACCTTACGCTTATTTAGGTGCTGTTAAAGAATTTAGTAATGCTTCAGAATTCACTTATGGAAATATTAGCAAAATCAAAGGAAATGATAATGGAAAAACTTTGGGAGAAGTTAAAATTGGATTTAGTGCTGAGCTTTCAAAAAGTGCTCAAGTTTATGGAGAGTTAAGCCATAAAAATAACTTTGATGACTACGAAGACACAAGTGTTTATTTAGGAGTAAGAGTTGGTTTCTAAGTTAGTTTAAGGTTAGTTTCTAATTCTTTGTTGAGTTAGAAACTAACAAAAACCAAAGCTTGGAGTTTAAATAATCCAAGCAAATAAAAAGGGTAGCTTTGCTACCCTTTTTATTTTACTTAAAAATTGTTTCATAAAGTAAAAATATTACTTTTTATACCTTAACGATAAAAAAGAAGCCTGTTCTATATAAAAATAGGCTATATGATTAGCTTAGTTTTTAATATCCATAGATGGGTATATTCTCCTTGAGCTATAGGAAAAATATCAAAAAGGATATTTTAAGATATATTATTTTTATGAATAGAATGGTGGTTTTTGTTATAATGATTATTTTCAGAACCAAATAATTTAATGAATCTTAGAGGTTAGTTATGAGTAAAGTATATAAACATATATTGTATGTGAATGATTTGGAAGAAGATAGTAATGATATTATTATCAAAAAGGTAAAGGAGTTAGTTGTTACAGGGGAAAAATCAAAATTAACAGTTTTGAATATTGTTCTTAATGATATTATTACAGGTGGCTATGAAATTATGCCTGTTTATAATAATATTGAAAAAGAATCAAATCTAAATGAACACCAACAAAAACTAAATAAAATTATAAAAGACTACGACCTAAAAGTTGATGATACCGAAGTTATTTCAGCACTATCAACAAGTGCAGGAATTGTTGACTACGCAAAGGAAAATGATGTTAATTTGATTGTTGTTGGTCTTCGTGAGAGAAAAGGTTTTTTTGAATATCTACTTGGAAGCACCGCCAAATCAATTTTATCTGATGCACCCTGTGATATTTTGTCGGTATTTATTCCACATAGTAATAATTAATAGCTTTATTTAACTAACTTTAACAAAGTTTAAGAGTAAATAATAAAAGAGAAAAAATATGAGTAATGTTGATAATATAAATAAATCAAGTGAGATAAGTTGGAGTGATATAACTAAATATGAAGAGATAAAATTTCAAATATTTGAAGGTATTGCAAAAATAAGTATAAACCGACCACACAAACATAATGCATTTACACCTTTAACTATTAAAGAAATGATGCAAGCAATGGATTACTGTAGAAATAGTGAAGATGTTAAAGTAATAATCATAACAGGTGAGGGCGGTAAAGCATTTTCTAGTGGCGGCGACCAAAGTATTAGAGAGCATGGTGGTTATGTTTCGGGGAATGATGTTCCTAGATTAAATGTACTTGATTTACAAAAACAAATCCGTAGCATTCCAAAAGTAGTTATTGCTGCTGTTGCTGGATGGTCTATTGGTGGCGGTCATGTTTTACATGTTGTTTGTGATTTGACAATTGCAGCTGATAATGCAAAATTTGGACAAACTGGTCCCAAAGTTGGTTCTTTTGATGGTGGTTTTGGAGCTTCATATTTGGCTAGAATTGTTGGGCAGAAAAAAGCCAGAGAAATTTGGTTTTTGTGTGAGCAATATGATGCGAAAGCAGCTCTTGATATGGGTTTGGTTAATAAAGTTGTTGCCCTTGAGGATTTGGAACTAGAAACTATAAACTGGGCAAATAAAATAAAGCAACATTCACCGTTATCAATTCGTATGCTTAAATCAGCATTTAATGCAGAACTAGATGGGCAGGCTGGAATCCAAGAGCTTGCTGGAAATGCTACGCTTTTATATTATCTATCAGAGGAAGCAAAAGAAGGCAGAGATGCTTTTATGGAGAAACGCGAGCCTAATTTTGATAAATTCCCTAAATTTCCATAAATTACAAAGTGAAAGGTATTTTAATGTTTAAGAAAGGATTGTTTCTAATTGTTTTTATTATTGGTTGTGGGCAGAAAGGTCCTTTATTCTTGCCTGAAAAAGGTCATAAAACTAAAGAAAAAGTTATCAAAACAAATACAATAAAAAATAAACAACAAAAACTGGAACCTGTTGTTATTTTAGTTAAACCAATTTTGATAAATGCTAAAAAAGGATCAGTTAAAGGAAACAGCAGCAGTGCTTGGCAGGAATTATTCAAAGGTAATAAAGAAACAGGTTTTGAAGAGATAAAGTATGTTTTATTTAAAACAGACTTGCTTAACTTAACATCTAGAAAAAAGTTGTTTATTGGAAATGTTGCTAATAAAAAAATAAAACAAAAAGTATATAAGTTAAAAGAAGGGAACTATTTGAAATTTAGAATGCAAGGAAAAGGTTACGATAAAATACCTAACTTTTTATTAAGAATTAACAAATATATGAAATCTAGCAAAACTTATAAGCGAGTTGGTAATTCAGATTTTATGATTGAAAGAGCCGATAGTATAAGTGTTTATATTCAGGTTATATGAGCTATATCAACTCATATAACGATTATAAAAGTATAAAAAAAAGGAGAAAATAATTTACTATGAAAAAAAGTTTAAATAAAAAATTGTTGCTTGAAATTGCAAAAAAATATGAAACCCCTTGTTATGTATATTCTAAAGAGGTAATAGAAAAAAATTTCAATGACTATAAAGAAGCTTTTGCTCAAACCAAACATAGTATTTGTTACTCCGTTAAAGCTAACTCAAATATTTCAGTTTTATCTTTGTTAAATGATTTGGGAGCTAGCTTTGATGTAGTTTCAGTTGGCGAACTAAAGCGCGTATTGGTTGCAGGTGGAGACGCTGGTTCTGTTATATTTTCTGGGGTAGGTAAAAAAGTTGAGGAAATTGCTTTTGCTCTAGATTGTAGAATTAAAGCATTTGATATTGAATCAATCCAAGAATTAGAAACTATAATTAGTGTTGCAAAAGAAATTGGTGAAATTGCATCTATTTCTGTTCGTTTTAACCCTAATGTTGATGCGAAAACACACCCTTATATTTCAACTGGTTTAAAAGATAATAAATTTGGCTTAACTGAAGAACAGGCATTTGAAGCTTATAAAATAGCAAAAAAATCAGACTGGGTTGAAGTATCAGGAATTAATATGCATATTGGCTCACAACTTACTGATATAAGTGCCTTTGAAGATGCTTTGATTAAGCAGGCAGAGTTTATTTTACGCTTAGAAACTGAGCTAGATATATCTTTGAAACACATAAATACTGGTGGTGGGCTTGGTATTAATTATGAAGATGAGAAGACTATATCAATGCAAAAATGGGTTGATGCAATTATAAAAGCTCATAAAACTAATAAAACAGGAAAAAATATTGAGCTAGTTATTGAACCAGGTAGGTCAATAGTTGGTAATGCAGGGGTTTTACTCACTCAAATTATAAATATAAAACCACAAGGAGATATTAATTTTGCAATCTGTGATGCGGCGATGAATGACTATATGCGAGTTGCTCTTTATCAAGCTTACAACCATATTGAAAAAATATCTTTAGAGCAAAATAAAAATATAGAACAAAGTAAAAAATATACGGTTGTTGGACCAATTTGTGAGTCTGCTGATTTTTTTGCAAAGGGTAGGGATCTTAGCTTAGCTAAAAATGATATTTTGGCAATTTGTGATACAGGAGCTTATGGTTTTGCAATGAGTTCAAATTATAACTCTAGGGAGAAAGTTGCTGAGATTTTGATTGACAGAAAAGAATTTAGACTAATTCGTAAAAGAGAAACTTTTGAAAATATGATTGAATTAGAACTTTTTCAAGAATAGTCTGATGAAAAACTTATGAAAAGCTCTTTGAAAAATAAATATTATATTTTTGCAAAAAAAGTATTTACAGAAAACTCAATAAAAGAAAATACTTATGTTTTAGTAGAAAATGGTTTTATTTCTGAGATAACAACAAAACCGCTGGAAGATATTCAAATAATTAAAACTGATTTATCTTTGGTTCCTGGTTTTTTAGATTTGCATATTCATGGGCGAGAAGGCTGTGATATTATGGATGCAAACCTAAATTCAATTGAAATAATTTCAAAATCACTTGCGAAACACGGTGTTGTTGGTTTTTTGGCAACAACTGTTACTTCAACTTGGAAAAACACTTTAGATGCTTATTCAGTAATCGGACAAGCTTATCAAAACCAACCAAGTGGTGCTGAGGTTTTGGGAGCTTATAATGAAGGTTTGTTTTTTAGTGAGAAATATAAAGGTGCACATGATGATAGTTATTTTAAGCCATTAAATATTGAAAACATAAAATCAATTTTAAAAGCTTCAAATGATTCTTTGAAGGTTTTTGCTTTGGCCCCTGAGCTAGATAATTCCGCAGAAGTTATAAAGTTTTTAACTGAAAAAGGTATAAAAGTTATGCTAGGGCATACAAATGCAAATTATGATGAAACTTGCCAAGCACTAGAATTAGGTGCTTGTGGTGGGGTTCATGTGTTTAATGCAATGACTGGGATTCATCACCGTAAACCAGGTTGTGCTGGTGCGGTTTTGCTTGATAAAAATGCTTATGTTGAGGTTATCGCTGATAATGTGCATTTGCACCCTGCTATTTTAGAGATGATTACAAAACTAAAGCAAACAGATAAAATTGGATTAATTAGTGATTGTATTGTCGCAGGTGGTTTAAAAGATGGAAGTTACAAACTTGGTATGTTAGATGTGAGTGTTGAACAAGGAATTGCAAGAACTAACTCAGGATCTTTAGCTGGAAGCACTCTAACACTTGAAAAAGCAGTTTTGAATATGATTACAAAAGGAAAAGTTTCTCCTATTGAAGCTGTAAATATGGCTAGTTTGTCTCCTGCTAAGTTTTTAGGTTTGGAAAAACAACTTGGAAGTATCAAAGTTGGGAAAAAAGCAAACTTTTCATTGGCTGATGATGAATTCAATATTCAAAAAACTTATATTAATGGAAAATTAATTTTTTCTAATTGATAAAACCTTATAAGTAAAATTTAACTATTGCTTAAATATCTTATAATTGATATTATTAATAGTTATGTATAAACAAGATATGCATAGTTTTAATAAGCTTCTTTTTAAAATTGGCATTGCCAAGGAAGCAACAAGAATAATACTTTATAAGTATTTGGTTAGTAAAACAATAACAAAAAAACAGCCAGATATCTTAGAAATATAAGCAAAACTCAAATAGAGTTTAAATTTAAATAAAATAATAAAACAAAGCTATAAATTTATAATTAGTGAATGTTTTTTAATATAACGAATGATGCAAACATACAAAGAACAGCAAAAATCAAATAATAATAATAATGAAATTATTGGACTGAATGTAAAGTCTAGTTTTGTCGATGTTTGTATGCATTCTGAGGAAAATAAAGATGAAAAAAATGTTAATCAATGCGACGCAAAAAGAAGAATTGCGTGTAGCATTAGTAGATGGGCAAACTGTCTATGATTTAGATATAGAATCAGTAAATTCAAAACAAAAAAAAGCAAATATATACAAAGGAGTTATAACAAGAGTAGAGCCAAGTTTAGAAGCAACATTTGTTGACTATGGTCAAGATAGACACGGTTTTCTACCAATCAAGGAAATTAGAAAAGAATACTATTCTAAAAAAGTAAATCAAGGAAAAGGAAGACCAGATTACAAGAAACTTATTCCGGAAGGGACTGAAGTTATTGTCCAAGTTGAAAAAGAAGAGAGAGGTAATAAAGGAGCCGCTCTAACAACTTATATTAGTATAGCGGGAAGATATTTGGTTCTTGTTCCTGATAGCGTTCGTGGTCCTGGGATTTCTCGCCAAATTCAAGGTGAAGATAGAACCATCATCAAAAACTCATTAAGAGAATTAGATAACCCAGAAGATTATGGTGTTATAGTTAGAACTGCTGGAATTGGTCGTTCTACAGAAGAACTTCAATGGGATTTAAATCAACAGGTTAGATTATGGAGCAAAATAGAAGCTGCTTATAAAATAAGTAAAGCAGGAACTCTTTTATACCAAGATAATAATCTAATAGTTAGGGCAATTAGAGACCATTTAAAAGACGATATCAGTCAAATATTAATAGATAATGAAAAAGTATTTAATCAAGCTTATGGATTTATGTCTTTGGTAATGCCTGATAAAGTAAACTTACTAAGTAATTATAACGATGAAGTTCCTTTGTTTTCTCGTTATCAAATAGAAGAGCAAATTGATAGTGCTTATGGTCGTTCAGTTCGTTTGCCATCAGGTGGGGAATTGGTTATTGACTACACAGAAGCTATGGTTTCTATTGATATTAACTCTGCAAGATCAACAAAGGGTGCAAATGTGGAACAAACTGCTTTGCATACTAATTTAGAAGCAGCTGAAGAAATAGCAAGGCAGTTAAGGCTTAGAGATATTGGTGGATTAATTGTTATTGATTTTATTGATATGTATGAGTTTAAGCATAGATCTTTGGTTGAGCGAAAAATTAGAGACTCAATAAAGTTAGATAGAGCTAGAGTTCAAACAGCTAAAATTTCCAAATTTGGATTGCTAGAAATGTCAAGACAGCGTCTTAGACCTTCAATTGATGAGGCAAGCCATAACTTATGCCCACGATGTAAAGGGCAGGGGAGTATTCGCTCTAATCAATCTGTAGCTTTATCAGTTTTGAGATTAATTGAAGAGGATGCAGTAAAAGAAAATACAGCAAAAGTTATAACTCAATTACCAATTACAGTTGCAACATTTTTGCTAAATGAAAAAAGAGTTCAAATATCTGATATAGAAGCAAGAAATGATGTGAAAGTTGTGATAATTGCAAATGGGACACTAGAAACTCCACATTTTGATATTATGCGCGTGCGTGATACTGATGAGGAAAATACAGAAAAACAATTAAGCTATAAAATGGTAAGAGATTTCACAAAATCTCAAGAAACTAGTAGCCAAGCTGAGAGTGCTCCATTAAAACCTATACAAGAAGCTGTTGTTTCTAATATTCCATCTAAAACAGCAATGCCTATTGAGCTGAAAAAGGAAGGAAAAATAGAAGAAGCAGGTTTCTTTAGTTTTTTTAAAAAAATATTTCATAAGAGTCTAGCAGAAACTGAGGAAGCAGTTGATTCCAAAGATACAAATGAAAAAAAACAAACAAGAAATAGACCACCTAGAAATAAGCAACAAAATAATAACAATAAACAAGGTCAAAATAGAAATAATAATCAGCAACAAGCAAAGCAAAACCAGACATCACAAGCTGATAAACAACCAAATCGCAAACAACCTTATAATAAAAATAGGGCAAATGATAAGCAAAATGGTAAACAAAATAGTAATACTAATAATAGGGCTAATAATACAAACAATAAAGCAAATAATAGACCTAATCAAAATACTAAACAGGTTAAAAATAATCAACCACCTAAAAAGTTTGTAAATAAATATATTTCAGATCAAGCAAAAGTTCAAGATGGACGCCCAGTAAGTAATGATGCACAAAGAGGTTCTGGTAAATATGATGCTGACACTAATTTAAATCCAACCCAAAACTTAAACAACCAAGAACAAGGGAAAGGTGCAAATAAATCAACAAAGTCTTCAGTTAAATCAGCTGGAAATGGCGTAGATACCTCTACTACACAAAAGAAAAATACCAATGTAAATAATACAAGCAAAAGTACAAATAAAGCAAAAATAGAGAATTTGGATCATGTTTGGATTCCTCATGCTGTTAAGTCAGCTGTTGGTGTTTGGTATATGGGTGATGATTTGGAAATGGAAAATTTAGATGAAACAAAAGTGGAAGATAATAAGGCAGGTAAGCAAAATACCAAGCCTAAAAATATTGAAAACAAAAAAGAGGAAGATATGAATACAATAAAAAAACAGACTAGAATAGCAGAGTTATCGTCTTTTGGGCAAAGTATTTGGTTTGATAATATTAGTCGAGATATGATTGAATCTAAAGATTTAGAAAAATTAATTGTAAAAGATGATTTACGAGGAATAACTTCAAATCCTGCAATTTTTGAAAAAGCAATTGCCAGTAATCACCCAAGTTACTTAGAGCAAATAGCAAAAGTTAAAGAAAAAACAACAAACCTAGAAGAAATATTTTTTGAACTAGCTTCTAAAGATATTTCTGATGCTTGTGATTTAATGTTAGAAACTTATAACAAAACTAACAAAACAGATGGAATGGTTAGTTTGGAAGTTTCCCCTAATATAGCTTATGATTCAGATAAAACAATCGCTCAAGCAATAGAGTTATCTAAAAAACTAAGCAAGAAAAACCTAATGATAAAAGTTCCAGCAACTAAAGAAGGACTGGTTGCAATAGAGAAACTAACATCACTTGGAATAAACATAAATGTAACTTTGTTATTTACAGTTTCACGATATGTTGAAGTTTTCAAGGCTTATATAAGAGGGCTGAAATCAAGAGTAGATATGGGCTTGGATATTTCTGAAATTAGAAGTGTTGCAAGCTTCTTTATTTCAAGAATTGACGCAACCATTGATCCTTTATTAGCTGAATCTAAACCTGAGTTTAAAGGTAAAGTTGCAATATCTGCTGCAAAAATAGCTTACAAAGAATATTTAAATTTGCTTAGAACTGATGGCTGGAAAGAGTTGGAGCAAAAAGGTGCTAAAGCACAAAGACTTCTTTGGGCAAGCACTAGCACAAAAGACCCTAGTTATTCGGATGTTTTATATATTAATGAATTGATAGGCAAAGAAACTGTAAATACTATCCCACCAGCAACTTATGATGCATTTAATGACCATGGTAAAATTAGTATGACAATAACAAAGGGACTTGAAGAGGCACAAATAATAATAAAATCTTTACCAGACTTAGGAATTGATTTGGAGCAGGTTGGACAGAGATTAGAAGATGCAGGTGTTAAAGGTTTTGAAAAATCATTTGAAACATTACTTAAAGCACTAGCTGAGAAACTATAATTATGAATGAAAACAAAGGTGTGAAAAGGCTAATTAATGCTTTTCATTACTCAGTAGAAGGAATAAAGGACACTTATAAGACAGAAGAAGGATTTAGGCAGGAAACTTGGGCTTTAGCTGTTTTATTTCCTTTATCTTTCTTTGTTGCTAGCTCTATTATTGAGTGGTTATTTTTAGTTTTATCTATCCTTTTTATTATGGTTGTTGAGATTTTAAATACTGGAATTGAAGCAACTGTAGATAAGTTTGATGTAATCCACCCACAATTCAAAAAAGCAAAAGATGCTGGATCTGCAGCCGTTGCAATTGCTATCGTTATGGGTGTGATAACTTGGTCAGCTATCACAATAAAAACTTTTTTCCTTAATTAGTTTATTAATTAGTTTATGTTTTTTTGTATAAAAATATTTTTAAGTTATATTGGGAAAATAAAAGACTTTAAAAGTAACTGTTTAAATAAAAAACTAACAAGTTTTAAGAAAATCGAGTGAAATTATAAAAGTGATTTTATTTTTTTATAATATATCATTTCTTTGAAATTCATTAAAAACCTTTTTTTATCTTTTTCTATATTCTTCGTATTTGATTTTTTTAGTTGATCTAAGTCTATAAAATAAATTATGAAGTTGTTATTTATTTTTTCAACAATTAGATTTTGAGACTTTAAATCCCCATGAGAAAAACCACTTTCCCAAAGCTGCTTTATTAACTTAATAGCTTTTGATATTACTAATTCATTAGTTTGCTGGTTATTTTTATTGATAAAATCAAATAGAGTAACCCCATTTATTCTTTCAGCAATAAAGTATTCAGCCTTTTTGAAAATCACCCCAGTTTCATAAGCAAAACCAACTTCCGGACTAACTGAAATATTATTATCAGTTAGTAATTTTGTCCATTTAAATGTATTTCTTGCACGCCCCAAGCCTAAAATTTGCTTTATTTTATGTTTTATCGTCTTTTGGTTATATCGTTTTATAACATAATTATCATTAGCATAAACTGTACAAGTTCCTAGTTTTTTGAAAAATACTTTTGATGATTTTGGGTTATTTATTAAACCTATTATTTCTTGGCTGTTATTTTTATACTTTTCAGTTATAAACAGTTTAACTTTTCCTTGTTTCTTAGTAATCATTCCCACTCAATAGTTGCTGGTGGTTTGCCAGAAATATCATATACAACGCGTGAAACTCGTGTAATTTCATTCATTATACGGTTGGAAACTAGTCCCAAAAAATCATATGGAAGTTCAGCCCAGCGAGCTGTCATAAAGTCAATTGTTTCAACTGCACGAAGAGCAATTACATAATCATAACGGCGTCCATCACCTGTTACGCCAACAGATTTGACTGGTAAAAACACCGCAAAAGCTTGACTGGTTTTGTCATATAGATTGTGTTTTTCAAGCTCACTTATAAAAATATCATCAGCTTTTCGTAAAATATCAGCATATTCTTTGGTTACTTGACCCAAAATTCTCACCCCAAGACCTGGTCCTGGAAAAGGGTGGCGATATAACATATTGTGTGGAATACCAAGCTCTAAACCGAGTTTACGCACTTCGTCTTTGAATAATTCTCTCAAAGGTTCAACCAGTTTTAGTTTCATTTCTTTTGGAAGTCCACCAACATTGTGATGTGATTTTATGGTGTGAGCTTTTCCTGATTTTGCCCCAGCAGATTCTATAATATCAGGGTAAATTGTTCCTTGAGCCAAGTATTTTACATTTGTGATTTGTTTTGATTGATGCTCAAAAATATCTATAAAAACTTTGCCAATTTTCTTTCTTTTTTCTTCAGGGTCAGAAGTATTTGCAAGTGCATTTAGAAAGTCATCTTCTGCATTTACACGGATTACATTCACACCAAAATTATCAGCAAACATAGCCATAACCTTGTCGCCTTCATTGAGTCTTAGCAAGCCATTGTCCACAAAAACACAGGTGAGTTGCGTGCCAATAGCTTTGTGTAAAAGCATTGCAACCACAGAAGAATCAACGCCTCCAGAAAGTCCTAAAATAACTTTTTCATCGCCAATCTCTTGTTTAAGTGAGCTAATAATATCTTTGGCAATGTTTGAAGCATTCCAAACAGCTTTGCAATTACAAATATTCTCTACAAAATTGCTCAATATTTGAGTGCCTTGCTCTGTGTGAGTTACTTCTGGGTGAAACTGAATTCCAAAAATTGGTTTGGATTTATGTGCGATTGCAGCTATTGGACAAGAATTAGTTTTGGCAATTATCACAAAATCATCTGAAATACTCTCAACCTTGTCGCCATGACTCATCCAAACAGCTAAAGTTTCATTATTTATACCTTTGAACAATTCATTTTGAGATATTATTTGCAAATCAGAATGTCCAAATTCTTGCTTATCACTGATTATAACCTGCCCGCCTGATTGTTTTGAAATGGCTTGCATACCATAACAAATACCCAAAATAGGTATATTTAGCTTGAAAATAACGTCATTGATTGTAGCTGCATTCTCTTGGTTTACATTTTGTGGTCCACCTGAGAGAATTATGCCCTTTGCATTGGAGTTGGCGATATCATCAGTATCACAATCATAAGGTAAGATTTCGCTAAAAACTCCAACCTCACGAACCTTTCTTGCTATAAGTTGAGTGTACTGAGAGCCGAAGTCTATAATGATTATTTTGTCTTTATTTTGCATATTTGTAGTATTTGTTTGTTTAATTAAAGGTAAGTATAAATTATTTTAAAATTGTTTGGGAAAGTTTTATCACAAACATAAAAATAATGTATTATTACTAATATTATTAATCAACAAACCAAAAAAATTATGGATTGCAAACAAATAGAAGACAAAATTAAGCAAAACCTAGAAGTAATCTCCGTTGAAGCTAAATCAAGTGATAATATTCACTTTAACTTAACCGTTATTTCTGGTAAATTTGAAGGACTTAGTAAAATCAAACAACATAAAATGATTATGGAGTTATTTGCAGAAGAGATTGCAAACCAAGAAATTCATGCACTTTCAGTAAAAACACTCACTAAACTTACTAAGCAATAATTTACCAAGTGAATAAAAATTAGGAAATGAGCAAGTTCATAAAATTTTATAAAAATATTAACAGGGAACTTATTAATAAAGAATACGAAACAGATTTAAAAATCCCTAGATATCTCTGGTATATTATTGAAAGATAGACTTAATTAGTCTATTGTTTGATATTTGATATTTGATATTTGATATTTAATAAAATAATAAAAGTGAACTTTATAAACTTAAAGAACACTTTTATTACTTTTCTTTTTTTAAGTATTTTTATCTACACTTTTAAAAAGTTACTGACATTTAAAAGTAAGTTTAGCTACTCCATTAATAAGTAGATGAGAACTAGTTTCATTTTTAATAACTTTCATTGCTTTATTCATTTCTTGACATTTTGCTGTAGCATCTTGTAAGACAAGAGCTTTAGCACCACCAATACGCCCTCTAAGAGCAGATGCTTCAACAGAAGCAACATAATTCCCATTAGTATTTTGTGTTATCTTTGAGTGATAAGCCATACCAATTCCTAAATCTGTTCTATTATTATCAACAGCACAACCAGCTACTACAAGTGCCAAACTTACTAATATTAATTTATTTTTCATTTTGTCCTCTATTATTATATTTTATAAAAGTCTATACTATATCAGATGGGCTTTTCTGCACAAAGTTTTTTGTACTACTTAGTTTTTATATTATTTTCAGATATCAAGATAAAGTATAGGTGTTTATCGTGGAGTTCTAGAGTAAATTATTAAAGACTAATATCTTTTCTTTTTTTATAAATTAATCAGCATCGTTGTCCTAATTTGTAATTTTATTAGTGTAGGTTTAGTTTATTCAAAATTATTTTGGGGTATAAGGCATATCGACCTCTGTGATTTCTTCCAAATTTATTTTATTGGATAACTTATTATTACTTATCTTTTGTTTAATTGACTGTTTGATATTACAATTAGAAGTGAAATAGATTGAGGTCTTTTCACCTTCCTTTTCACCTTCCTTTTCACCTTCCTTTTTATCTTCCTTTTTATCTTCCTTTTTATCTTCCTTTTTATCTTCCTTTTTATCTTCCTTTTTATCTTCC
>JAUTCA010263512.1:8924-25667 GCA_032362005.1 Nodopelta heminoda | reverse complement strand
ACATCCACACAAAACATCCACACAAAACATCCACACAAAACATCCACACAAAACATCCACACAAAACATCCACACAAAACATCCACACAACACCGAAGCACAAACAAAACAAAACAAAAGTCTTACGAAACTCACAGGAACGTTGAAGAACTCAAAGCAGCACAATTATACCAGCATTTCTTCACATTGTCTCAAATAACTCCTCAAATCGTTTCCAGAATGTTAAAGGTGATACAGCTTTGTGATGAACTTGTACAATCTCCAAGAGATATCTCTGGGGACCCGTGTTTGTAGATTATCTCCAATCTCAGAAGAGTTGGCTAAATACGGCATCAGACGGGCATTGTGGACATGCACTAATGACGCCGTCGGTGCCAAACAATCCAACTAAGGGGAGGCATCTCTATCTACCCACAAAATGTTAAAAACAATTCCACTACACCTGCTATCAGGAAATATATTTTTAGAAATTACCAGAGATGTTTTAGAGTATGTCTAAATTTAAATTTCCAATTTTAACACTCCAACCGAAGAACCGAATCGTGGTTTCATGCAACCAATACATCACGTACGCAGGTCTAAATATACCTGCAGACTGCATAGATATAGCCTCAGGAAATTAAAAGGATTACAGCATCTAGAACACATGTTGCCAATAAGAAGGTAACAGGACATACCATGCATATACGGTACACACATAACTTAAGACGGAGAAGTAAAATATTTAATTTACCCTGCTTGATGAGCCAAGTCATAAATGATAAGGAGGGAAGAGAAGAAGAAAGGGATGAATAAAACTTGAATGTAGATCAGCCTTCATGAGGATGCAGGTTCGGACGAATCAAGGTGAGACGGCGAACATTCACACCTGTAAACTCTCCTGATTAACCTCGCAGCTGCTATATACATACATTTCTATCAAATGTAAATTCTGACCTTTTTGGATAACAATCCTCATGTGTAGAATTTTGTTTTCAATGGCTTGAAAAACTGGTCTTAAAGACATACCACTTCAATATATTTAACCCAAAATGTATCACCATTATGTTGTGCTGTTACTGGCACTAAAGGGTTAAAGTCTGCAATGGGATACCTCTTCTGCTAATTATCAATGGAATCAAGTATGTTGCTCTGTTCTTTTGCCTGGCTTACGTTTTACAGCCATTGCCGTTCTGGAGTATTCTGGTGTTCTGGTAATCCTCACAGCTGGATCCAGTACCCAGAAGGTGAAGTGAAGTTATATAACGCCCCATATCTGTTCCTTTAGTAATAATGTCACAGCATTTGCCATTTCTGAGATGCTTTCTAATAAATACTAAATAACTTTTAAAATAGCAGCAAAATGACGTTCAAATGAAAAATGTCATTGTTTAGTGAACATTTACATAAATTTGACTGAGAGGTAAATCGGAATACTGTATATATTTATTTACATTCAACCTGATTGGTACTTTTTCTATTCAACTTTTCTATCCAACTTTAAAAAAAAGAAAGTTCATTAATTAGCTCTGAATATTATCATGCATTTTCAATATTTGTTTAATTTACCACAACTGACTAGAATGATCATAGCTTCCAATATCGTTTCATTTGCAAAATAAAACATTAATTATCTTTTCCATATTAGTTGAAATATCAAGACTCCTATTAAACCTTGAGCCATGATTTCATGATGGAAAATTTCAAGGAAAGAATCTATTTAATATATACCCAGTCATACTTCTTGCCATGAAGAACCAATATTGTCTAGATAAGAAAGGTTTTCCAGTGAACACTATGAAGTACCTCAGGTCATGTATTATTTCTTTCATTGGGATGCTTTTTAAGATTTTACAATTCCCACTAACCCAAGTCCCGTCGACAAACAAGGAAAAACCCGGAACCAGAATTCAAGGCCTCGTCAATATTATCCAGAACATCTTGTGTTCCGTGAACCAGGAAACCCGAAGAAGTGAAGTGTCTGTGCCGTGGCTTAAGAGTGGCAATGTTGAAAATCATCCATCACACGTGTGGAATTATATAAGTAATGTCCGTCTTAATGAAGGCTGAGAGCGCTCTACCAAAATGGCCATTTTCGTTGAGATACATATCGGTAAGTTACCGGAGGAGCTTGTTCCGAGAATCCACTTTCATATAGCACTTAGGGCAACAGTTACACATTGGAGAAAACATAATGAGATGTAGTCTGTACAAGACAACAACTTTTTTCTCTCCACTGAAAAAATGGGGCTCTCGCTGTTCAGTTAGTTTCAACACATGCAGGTTAACGAAGGCCACATTGTACAAAACGACGTTACGAATTTCCAAAATTAATTTTGAAATAATAGGTCTGTTTATGATAAATATACATAACATTTTGGAGTGCATACACTTGAGAATTTCCTCTTAGCAATACTGGAGCTAATGGTAAAAGAAGACTATTCAAATCTTAGTCTTCATGGAAACGATTTGTCAATGTATTTTACTCTTTTGTAACTTTTATGAAACATTTCACCTGTAACTTTTATGAAAACTTCAACTTGTAACTGAAATTAAATGTCGCCCAATCCATCTAAATTTAATACTCATAAATAGAAAGTGAACACATATTAATATTGATATACTAAATTCCAATAACAAATGAAGCACCATCAAGACAATTTATATAAAATAGAATGAAACTTAAGACAGTATGAAAAAATAATTTTGCACTAAAATATTAAATTACGGCAATAATTGAAGCCTCCCGCTACAAGACGAGCTCACCCACAGATAGAATCATGTATAGTGCTTAACGCCATTACCAAGGAATTCTTTATGGAAGATACTACTTGCAGCGAGACTGACATTACTTATCAGTGATCAGTTTTCCTCCTAAATCAAATACGGTGTTTGTGGTCGCCTCAACTTATCATTAACGTCTTCTGAGCTGGAGAAATGCCACAAGGGAGGTATTTCCTCGGAATGTTTTATTATCCAAAAATCAACTTTTGTGATTCCGGTAACTTCTTACTTTTATTATAGTGTGTATTTTTATTATAGTATATTTTTGATTATAGTGTAAATTTTTTCATAAATATATTAGTGTACTGTTTTAATTAGTGTACCGACTTCCTCATATTGTTAGAAAATGCCTCTGTTCACTTAGCAGAGAATGGGTACCCGAAAGGATGAGATGGACATGTGAATGATAACCTTGATGTGCCTTGAATGGCAGCTCAGGTTGTATACTCCCCAGGGAGTTGAGAAGGAATTTGAATGCACAGATCCGTTGACAGGGGTAATAAGCGCATTTGAGCAGTTATTCTGGATATTTGCACTATATAAATGTACAATAATAAATAATAATACTTTACACAATATTTCAGTGTCTCGATGATCTGCTTACAGTGGGCAGGAAACCTGTAGCATTTGTGCTACAGGAAGACTGACAAAACACAGGACCATAACCTAGCATACATAGATTGCATTAAAATCTGTTAAGTCGCCAAACTAGTCTCCACTGTAGAAAAAAATACCATGTTTCTAGATGAGACTCGAACTCGAATTCCTGAACAACTACTGACGGCACCACTGGCCGAACATGCTGCATAGTACAGTGACAGTAACTAATCCAATAGAGGCCAGGTTAACAAAACCGAATGATTCTCAAAGGGGAGGTAACTCACCAGGGATCTTGAGACTGAGTTCGCACTGGCTTCCGACATGAGTGACGTCAACAGCCTCCTTGTGGCGAGTGATTTTCTCCGTGATCTTAGACGACGGCTCACCACCGATCTTCACCGAATATGGACTGCCTGAAAATTTAATTATTGAAAATGAGTCTCAAAGCCATACATACACATTTTGTTCATGTATTTAACTATTCAATACGAGTCAAGGTTTTACAATCATGTTTTTTTTACATATTTCAAGGTCAAACGTATTTTACCTGAAAGTATGTACATTTGATTTGGCTACATTTAGTATATTGGGCAACAAGCTGCATTTTCCTCATGTCTCATTGGTTTTCAATATTTTAATATTTTAAAATATTTTTTTCATGTTTTATTTTCATATTTGTGTATAGATATTTTGATCACAGTTGTTAGCGAATGTAGACTACACAGGTTCTGGACTGTACGGTTTCGTTCAGTCTGTCCGGAGTACTTGCTTATTTCAGGTTAAAAGTATTCGGTCATTGCAAGAACATGTGTAAAACTAATTGGAAGATAAATGGACAGCTTTCATGTGGCGGCCATTGAAACAACAAAACAGGGAGCATTCTGGGTAATATTTACCTGGGACATGTTGCTCTGCAAATTTGATGTTGATAATGTAGGTTCCCGGCTCGGTGGGCTTGTATGTGACACGGCAAGTGCCGTCATCGTTGTCATGACATTCAATGTCGGCCTTGCTTGGGCCCTCAATTGAAAGACTCATACCACCATAACCTGAAAAGCAAAACCATAAAACCATAATTCAATATTCAATTTAGCTTTTTAAGTTAAAAAATAATATCATGGAAATCATGAAAAGAAAACAGAGATGGTCATTGTTCATGAATTCCCGAAGGCTTTACAATAATGTGTTATTTATTTGTTGTTCGATATCACATTGGAATCTTTCAGCAATAAATATTTGCTTTAAATATTATTTTTTATTTTTTATTTTATTATTATTATTTTTTTTAAATAATTAAAACGTACCTGCTTCACGCGTGTCGACAGTAAATTCATTGACCTCATTGGCCATTCCCTCTTGCAGTCCCTTGCCATGAACTTTGACCTTGCTGGCATTGCCGAGCTCGCTCTCGCCCACGAAGATCTTGAATGGACTGTTGGCTATATGCTTTCCATTTCTAAACACATTCACAAGATGCTCCCCCGTCTCATGAGGAGTGAATGTAATACCTGAAATTTAAAGTTAACAATACATTTTTTTTAAATAATAATAATAATTAATTATCCTTCATGAAAATCAAATAGTAAATTTGATTACTTATTTCCATGGTCTCTGATATTTCATTGTAGTATACCCCAAGGAATAACGGTAATATGAGTGAGTGATCGAATATGGAGTTTAACGTCACTGCAGGAATCTTTCACTCGGGAATCTTTCACCCATTTGCGACGATAACGGTAATGAGGGAGTTAACGTTTGACATTAAAAAAAATAATCATACATTAATAAAAATTCAAATATAAATTTTATGCTATATGGCAATCTCCATCAACCCCACATTTTAAAAAAGCCAGTGCTAAACTTTTTATCTCCAGTATATAGATACAGCCAAATAACACATCACAGAGAGACCAACACATTCCTACCTAGTTATTATCAATCAATGCACTGACAAGTCATCTATGACCAATCTCCTCAGAGGAAGCCATTACGAGAATTCATGGCAAATTTAACATCTCGAGGAAGCAGAGGAAAGTGATAGCAGCCTAAAAACAAGTGTAAGCAAGAAGCGCTCCATTTGGAAGCCGAGGTGTGTATAATTCCCCCCCCCCCCCACCCCCCATCCTCCCCGGCTAATCACCTAGACACAGCGGGGCATCATTCCACAGAGGTATTTACACAGATATCCAGGTATTTACACAGATATCACACAATTATCTCTGGACCAGGAGAGTTATATAATACAATGTCCTTGTCAAAAGCCGCTACAAGCGATTTTTTGCCGATTTTTTTAAGGATTATTTATTTTGTTTACAGAACATTTGTTAGATTTATGTTATAATTTGTATTGACATGTGTCATGATACAATACGAATATGTCAAATAAAGTACCAAGTTATGGAGTCTTTATCTAATCAAAGATGGAGGACAGTTTTTTACTTTTGAAAGATTCTTTTTTCATTTTTTCTTCTTTATAAATTGCTTCTTTAATTGAAGACAGATTTCCCCAAACTGTGAAGTATCATTTAAAGTATCCTGCTTAAATCTTAGTCCTCCCTACAGAGAACCATGAATGTCATAAGAATAACTTTAAACACCTTCATCTCACTGCAGGTAATGACAGATGCCCCAAAGAACCGTCAAGCAAGCTCGAGCCAGAAGATGATATGATAATGTGCTCCATGGTTGATAAACCCTCTCCCTGCTGGATTAGGCACTGCCACACCTCTATAGGGCATCTCTGGTTTCCTTCAGCATGGAGAGGGTTAAGACCATTGACTGGCCGCCCCAGAGAGTATGAAACCTTTTTCAGTACAAACTCATGGTCAACTCAAATGTATTGTTCACAAATACCAATATAGAATGTGAGTGCTGGCATGAAGGTGTATACATATTTTACCCGGAAGTCACCACCGGAAGGTGACGTCATCATCCAAGAGGTAGTTGGGGGTTATGGCCCTGTCACACTACATAGTAGCATATGGCCAGCGTATGACCAGCGTATGTCAGGAATATGACCAGCTGGACATACACAGTTAATACGCTACTCATACGCTAGCCATATGCTGTTCACGCGGCCACACGCGGACATACGCTGGCCATACGCTAAGTATAGCACAATTCTGCATTTTCAAGGGCTTCTTGTGCGTACCTCTAGCGTACCTCTAGCATACCTCTAGCATACCTCTAGCGTACCTCTAGCATACATCTACCTCGGGATATGCCAGCGTATGCCAGTGTATGCCAGCGTATGTCAGCGTATGCCAGCGAAATTAGTGATATTTTTCATACGCTGACATATACGTTATAGTGTGACAGCCACTTTAGGGCATCTCCAATTGCCTTCAAATGGTTAAAAGGCTGAAGAGGCATTGGGGCCGTCTCTAGGCAACACGACACGTACCTAGGTGACACGACACGTACCTAGGTGACCATTTGCCAGTCTCTTGAGGATACATGGCTCCTCGCGGCCAGACGGGCTCCTGATGGACGACGTCAGACTGGCAATGTCACTCTCTGTCACCTTGAGTGACACCTCACTGCTACTGCCAACCGACAGCTGAGCGCGACGCTTTGGCTCACCGGCTGTGGAAAGAATTATAAGAACCTTGTGATTAATGCTTACATGATTAATACTTACATGTAGATAGTTTGCGTAAAAGGAAACCAAGCTAATTGCTAGGAAAGTCTACAAACTAATCTAGGATAAATCTATCACAAAAATTACAGAAAATTTGCTTTTTTCCCAAAAATTGTATATTTTTATTTCAATTGAATTGAAAGATATTAAACATAATATATTGTAAGAATCAGTGGATATGATAACAAGAATTATGTACTAAATTATATGAATAAATGAATCAAGTGTTTTGCGTCGCAGTGGGAATATTTCACCTATACACAATAAACTAAGTTAGTATACAACCGTGAATAAAGATTTTTTCATTACGTTTTTATCTTATTTTAATTTTGTTTTTCATTCCACAAATATTCTAATTACTAGTAATTAGTATAATTATACTATATCCAAAATATCACCTTTGTTATTATTCATTGTTTTCTAACATCTCAATATCCATTATGTTATTACTCTACTATACAACATCAACAGATAATAAACCTAAGAAATATATTTCTTGGCTATTGTTCATGCGAAAACTAAATTTATCTACCACAATTTATAGCCCTAAAAAAAATGTTTTTCTTCAAAAATCAATTAAATACTTAAAGGAGACGGAAAAAAACAAGCACCACATGGTTGTTTTGTAATCAACGTTGTCAAGACGGCTAAATTCGTTGTGTGGTATGAAAACAAAATTGTTAGTTGATGACTGTGTATGTTGGCAAACAGTAGGGAGATCTACTCTCAAACTTGGCAACACATTAATACACACGCCGGTCTGGATATAAATATATGATGTGTTTACTTTACACACAATTTAAACCAGTCTCATTAAAATTAGATCTGAAGCTCATCAACAGCCTGTCCAAATATATTAGGAGCTAAAGTTGAGATCTGATTTTAATCGTTAAGTTAAACATAATACCAAAGGTTTTTTAAATATTTCTGTTTCAATTTTCCTAAATTCCTACGGTATTAAGTTGTTAATTGATTGATATTATACATGTATCACATGCAGTAAATTCAACAGCATTTCTTAATTGTTAATCTGATAAAAAAAATTAAGAAGAATCGTCAAAATTATAAGCAAATTTTACTAAAGATCCTTCTATTCAATTTAAATCGCATGCACATGCCAAATCCCACAATCTATGCCTGTAATCTAGATATACATGTATTTTGTTTTCTACTTTAAGAAATGGTTACCACTTAGCATCCTTGTAATAAAAATAAATTGTATTACAAATATTACAAACATTAGTAAAACAAACCATGCCTTCAATGTCAAACTTTTCAGTTTCCCAAGGAACTGGCTGTCCAACAGTAAACTGTTCATTTCTCACAAACTCACAAAAAGTATTTTGGAATGATTTAGGAGATGGTGTGCTCAACTGATCAGACCATAACTGTGTACTCTGAACTAGTATAGTATAGCATTTAGGGGGACCATGTGATAGGGTATGCTAACAATCCTAAATATCCTGTTTTATTAATTTTATTATTTTTCATTGGAGTTTAGACTCGCTTTCTAGATTCCACAAGTCCATGCCAATAAAATTTTAAGTGAGTCGTATACAGAGATCATGATAACAATCAAATCTGCAGTTCAATTTTTACCCATGAATGGTCACCCCCAACCTCCCATTAGACAAAAGACCAAATGTATTTCTGTTATTTCCATTCTCTTATTGTTGAAAATTAACAACAAAAATACCATAATGATAATATTAAATGGTAATAGAAAGACCCCAACAACTATAAATGCTGCATGATCTTACAAGCTAGATACAAGTTTGTGTTTACCACTTTCTATAAAATCAATAACAATCAGCTAGATACAAGTTTAATATACATTGTGTTGACCTCTTTCTACAACTCAATAACAATCAGCTAGATACAAGTCGACAGTTGAGCCACCAATAGAAACACCTTGGTTCAGATGAACAATGAGGGACAGTTTGGAGGTTTGGGGACTTCAACACAAGATTTCAACCATGATGGCAATATTTAGAAGAAAAAAAAACACGGGGAAGTAAATTGGGGAAATGAACGTAGTCCAACATCTATACAGTTCAATGATACCTTCTACATGGATCAAAAAGGTCGAAGCTAGACGGCAAAATGACAAACATAACATATTATTCCAGATGCACAAACCAACGCTAAGCCCTATCTATGCAAAGTCCATATTTGTGTTAATATTATTTATTCCGACGCATTCACACATGAAGCAATGTCACTACTTGGGATATATTGACGCTAGTCAGCAACTACGTAATACACTGGAAGCCATTCAAGACATGATGGCATTCGCATAAAAAATAAACGTAATTACTCATTCACCTTTTTCTGAAATGACATAAAAAGCAAACTTTCAAATTCATTTCAGACTCTAAATTTTACTGTCTTGGCACATTTGAGCATTAACACATTCTTGTTGCATTGGAACATCAATACTGCACATCAATCATGATGTCATTTGATGTCGTTAACCTTCCTTCCACTGCAAGTAACCTGAGATGCCCAACAAGGCTGGGGGCCTTATCTCAAAACTTTTTATGAACTTCTTAGCCTAAGAACAGTTCATAGCCATACTATAAGAATTGCTAAGAACTGTTCTTAGGCTAAGAAGTTTGTTAACCTTCCTTCCACTGGAGGTAACCTGAGATGCCCAAAAGAGCTGGGGGCCTATTCTCGAAACTTCCAAACTTCTTAACCAACAGTTCGTAGCCATACTATAAGAATCGTTAAGAAGTGTTCTTAGGCTAAGAAGTTTGTAAGAATGTTTCGAGAATGGGCCCCCAGAGCTTTGCGATTTATTCCAGCAGGAAGAAAGGATATAAGACAGGTCGATATAAATGTGCAACCGTAGCAACGCAAGTGCACCCATTGCCGTGGAATATCATTCCGAAATTTGACTGATGGCAACAGTTGTGTTTCTTCGTACATAGAAGATCGGAATAGCTCTAACCATAGAAGTAAACGAGCGTACACATTGCTAAATACTTGATGGAGTTCACTTCAAATTTAACACAACATTTCTTCAAGATCATTTCAGAACTAAAATCCTTCACGTTCCAATTCATTAACCCCCACCTCTCCAGCAATACAAGCATTGTAGCTTTTCTACTCTAAATTTAAACAAAT
Organism: Nodopelta heminoda; assembly: GCA_032362005.1. Classification (NCBI taxonomy): domain Eukaryota; kingdom Metazoa; phylum Mollusca; class Gastropoda; order Neomphalida; family Peltospiridae; genus Nodopelta; species Nodopelta heminoda. The sequence continues at coordinate 15,535 of JAUTCA010263512.1, read as the reverse complement.
TGCTTCTGTCATGTCTTATCGCAATCAAATTTAAATTTTCAAAACAGTTTTTGTTCAAACCTCACTAAATTGTACATTTCTATAATGAACATCTTAAACATGTCTAAACTTACATTTATTATTTTAAAAAGTTAATTGAACCACAAATAGATTGAGAAGGATAGAGAAGATAAACTCGCACACACGTTATTATTTGTAACTTAAATCCAATGTTCAAACTTGCACAACATTAGACAATTTACAAACATAACATTTAGGAAACATGTCTACATTCTCATAATCCATCATTTCAAAAAATATTTTTAAAGACCTATTAGATAACCCTCTCCATGCTGAAGGCAACCAGAGATGCCCTAAAGAGCTGTACCTGTGTCTAATCCAGCAGGGAGAGGGTTAAACGGAATATAATAACACTAATTTCTTGATGTCATCTATTTAACGTCAATCAAAGTAGTACATGCTTCCCATGAAACCTAATGTGACGACTAACACAAGTTTGGAAAATTTTAGGTCACATATTATATTTAATTTTACAAAATATGTAATTGTGGTTGAGATCTGCTTTCAAGATCTGTTCACTTATTTCATACTTACGGGTAATCTTGGACTTGAATGGAGATCCAGCAATATGTTTATCTGCAAATTTGACTGTGATGACATACTCCCCAGGCGCTGTTGGCACGTAAAACACTGTGCATGTTCCGTCCTCGTTATCTTTGCAGTTAATTTCTGTCTTGGACGGGCCTTCGATGGCCAAAGACATGCCACCTAGAAAAAAAAAGGAGGAAAAAGATGATTTTAAAAGTACACATTGTCATTGGTATTATATTGACCAGACGAAATATACAAATTGGTGATTTATAAAATATTAACATTGTCATTGGTATCATTCTGACGTTATTCAATACTAATAAGGAATCGGTGAGTGAGTGAGTGAATATGGAGTTTAACGTCGCTACGGGAATCTTTTACCTATTTGCGACGATAATAAAGAATCGTTAATATCTAAATAATCCAGAGAAAAAATAATCCAGTAGCGTGAGTAACAGCAAGACACCTTCAGACAATTGAGCACTTTTTGGGGCTCGTCCGGGATAAAAATAAAACATGATAATTCTTTGACATACCTGCACCAGCATTCTTTGTGTTGATGGCAAAGACAGCAGGTTCGTTGGTAACTCCGTGACTGAGACCTGGCCCGTAGGCTGTGACATACCCAGAATTGACAGCATCAACGTGGAACAAGAATGGACTTCCTGCAATCAAGAAAATAGTACCATGTTTATTGAGTGATTATGGAGTTGAATGTCACTGCGGGAATCTTTCACCCATGTGTGACACACCATGTGTAGCCTATAGCCCTACGAGATATAAGACAGCAACTAGGTATTATCCAAGATTAGTGGTTAACTATGTACATATTTAATATAGTAAATTCAAGGCATGAAACTTATATCACACTAATGTGAAACATATACTTGTAATAAACTGAGATTTGGAAAAAAAGGTCACAGTGATCCATTGATCAAGGTAATAATGTAGCACCATAAGTACGCTTTCGATTGTGGATGACGCTATAAAAATGTAAACATTCAGTTTTATTCTAGATTGGAAACTGTTATCCTACTTTTGCGAGACATGAGCATGTAGCATGGCTATGAAAGACATGATGCCAGCTCATTATTACCAATCCTTCAACATATAAAGGCCTATAGATTATCATCTTAAGCTGGATTCATACTTTTAACGGTAGCATACGGCGCAACTCGCTAGCATGCGCTTACCGGTAGCAGTCCCCAAAGACTCTAGATTGTGCTTCATGGGGGGAGTGTTTTTGGGATGCTACACCGGTAAGCGTCTGCTAACGTGTTGCGCCGTGTGCCACCGTTAAAAGTATGAATCCAGCTTTAGTCACCATCTTTTCCAAAACTTCATCATAAACTCACCATCGATTGGCTGGTTGTTGTAGTTGACATGCATCTCGTGCAATCCAGTCTCGGACGGCTGGTACTTTATGGTGACAGTGCCATCTTGGTTGTCATCGATCTTCGGGTAGGCACGCTTTCCAGACGGCATGACCACATATGCTGCGGACACAGAGAGACCTCCTCATCAGATGCCATGATTTCAACAAGCAGACAACACTCAAGTTTAAATCTCAACTGATGCCGCTATCTCAATGAGTGTTGGCTTTCATTGAGTGGCAGGCGTTATCATGACAGACTTTCAGAAGATAACAGTTGATGTAGTAATTGCAAGGGAAAAAAACATTTGGGGTCTGAAAATTCTGTGCAATGTTCCAAAAACGCTTATGGAATTTGTTGGCATGCTGACATTTACAACAATCGTACATATCCAGTGAGAAAAGTTTACCTTAAGAATTCTATTCCTGGAAATACATAGTAAAAGTCTAATAAATTCTAAATTATCACTATTCCTCAAAATACCTTATGTATAAAAACCTAAGTATGATGATTGAGGTATTACAGGAAATGTTCTAATTCGCTCTCTGTACATAGAGAAGGTCAGATAAACCTATGACAGTCACGTGAGTGAGTTCGGTTTGTTATATTATTCCCTTTAATTCCTAACCCCAAGACCATGATGATTACAGAAAATAAACACATTTAAAACAAATTTAATTTGCTAACATAACAAGTCGGGGAAGGTCCTATATTGTTGTCAACAGTATTGTCAGTGACATACCTGAGACAAAGTTGAAGATGGGTCCGACAGGGATACAGAAGTCGACGGGCTGGTACAACCCAGAGCCAGGGGCAGCGTTCACGTTGTCCACCTGGTCAGCTACGATCAGGTCTTCGCTGGTTCCCACCTGCAACAAACAAACAGCCAATGAAGTTGTGTGGATATACAGCCAATTAAAAGGTGTCAGTAATATCTAGAGAAAACTGACAAAAGTATCACCAGAGAGCCAATGAAGCCATAGGAATACTCCAGACAACAATGAAGTCACAGGAATACTTAAGAGACAACCAATGAATACTCCAAACAGCCCATGAAGTCGCATGAATAGTCCAAATAACCAATGAAGTCACAGGAATACTCTAGACAACCAATGAAGTCACAGGAATATTCAGTGGACAACCAACGAAGTCACAGGGATATTCCAGAGACAACCAATGAAGTCACAGGAATACTCCAGAGAAAACAATGAAGTCACAGGAATACTCCAGAGAAAACAATGAAGTCACAGGGATATTCCAGAGAAAACAATGAAGTCACAGGGATATTCCAGAGAAAATGAAGTCACAGGAATATTCAGTGGACAACCAACGAAGTCACAGGGATATTCCAGAGACAACCAATGAAGTCACAGGAATACTCCAGAGAAAACAATGAAGTCACAGGAATACTCCAGAGAAAACAATGAAGTCACAGGGATATTCCAGAGAAAACAATGAAGTCACAGGGATATTCCAGAGAAAACATTGCAGTCACAGGGATATTCCAGAGACAACCAATGAAGTCACAGGGATATTCCATAGACAACCAATGAAAGCATGTCACATGAGGTGCGAGAATTGTGTGATGTGTTTATGAAGGAATGGTAAGACATGAGCCACTGTTGATGCAGATGAACCATGGATGAACTTCTATTTCCTCACTATCTTAATTCCTGCAATGTGAAACTTGCATACCTCGAGATAATACTGGACTTTTAGATGAGATGCGGACTCCAGCCTTCAGGTTTGTAATCCAACATGCCTCATCTTCCTAACACAACCAATAAAACCTTGGCACAGGAATAATGGATGCTAAGCTTGGGCCACAATAGTATTTAAACTATTTTTGCGATCTATATTTTCATAAAGATTTACCCAAAATAAATCACATGAATAGTTTTGCTGATATTTTCGATAAAGCAATTTTGGGTCCAGAAAGGCTATCTCTTACTGCAATTACATTCTAACAGGCTCTCGACAACAGACTTTTCTTTATGAAGCCGGTATCAAGTGTCCGAGTGATAATTGCAATACCAAGCATCCGTGTGCAACGCATGCATCTGAGAGCTAGCTGAGCAAATCGGTGTGCCATGGCTTTAATTCATGTGCACTGTGCATGAGCATGACGAGCATTGGTGCAGTTATGGCCCAGTGCAGTTGATGGCTGCCAGATGATGGGCCAGTGCAGTTTATGGGCCCAAATGATGGGCTAATGTAGTTGATGGGACCATATGATGGGCCAGTGCAAATGATGGGCAAAAATGATGGGCTAGTTCAAATGATGGCCCAGTGCAGTTGATGGGCACAAATGATGGGCTAGTGCAAATGATGTGCCCGTATGATGGCCCAATGCAGTTTTTTGGCCCAGGTGATGAGCTAGTGCAGTTTATGGGCCCAGATGATGGGTCAGTACAGTAGATGGGCCAAAGCAGTTGATGGGCCCAGATATTGGGCCAGTGCAGTTGCATCACACAGTTACAACAGCAGCTAAAGACTAGAGTTAACGAATCACTAACAAGTTATGTCGCCATGGAAGGAATCCTCCAATCCTATTTATTCCAGAGTTTCACTACAGTATGCAAATAACAGAAAAAAATAAAACAGGAGGGAAAATAATTCTCCTAGCTGCTGGATTATATCACAATTACTTCTCTATAAGACATATCTGGTTGCATTCTGCAGTGAAATGGTTAAAACATATGCATTATTCCTTTCTATCGTTCCGTGTAATGAGTGTGCATCAGCCATTCATTGTGTTAACGAAATATTGTTGTAAGACGATCTTGTTTTCTGAACAGCACTTCTCACAGGAGTACTTCTCAAGATACTTTAGTTTCAATAGTTGTTGTCAAGTATTTTTTGGTGTAAAATTTTACAGTTTGAAAAATAAATGCATAAAAAGTCTGAAAACTATACATAGTTAACAGAAGTGTATGTAGACTAGTACTAGTAGACTCCTAATCAGCAGTGATCATGGATGATTAGTTAAATTATACAAAGGATTATGATGCGAATGTTCATGTAAGCAATGATTATTCACAATGCACAGACATGCAAAATGTTACCGGTAGTTACTATTTGTACACTCAGACGCAAACTCATTCAACATATGGTGAACACAGATTAATAGTCCATGTCAAAGATGTCGGAAGCAATTCTTTAAATATTATTTTATTAACAAATTAAATTGTAAGAAATTAAACGAAATGGCCTCTTATGAAAAAGAAAATGATATACTAATTAAACTACCGGTACAAGAATTGAAATAAATGGCCTCCAATGACTTTGACAAGGATTATTAAATTGCCAACTTTAATTTACTTTACTAATGTTAATGAACATTATTTAACACAATTTGTTGTGAAAGGACAGGTACTAAGATTAACATTACAAACAATTGGTTCAGAAACTTACCTGACTTCTCCATAGCTCATATTCCTCAGGGGAGACAGCCTGGGGAAGAACACACAAAAACAGGGGGTAAAATCATGCACATGCCACACTCAAATAATGCTAATTTTCAAATAATAATTTGACAATAAAAGAAATCTAAAAAAAATATTTTTAAAAATCAATATAATAAATATATATAACTAAATAATAGTTCACTTCATCAAGAATTTTCTACAAAGTGTAGGAAATTCTTGATCTCCCCAAATTTGTTTATCGTATATAAAAAAAAGGTTTTGTGCAAAGTGAGATTATGTATACCTCTAGTATTAACTAAAAACATAGCATGTTCAAAGCTCAAACATGATTACCGTACCATGTTGTTCTGTGATGTATAAATTACAGTTTGCACAATGCAAATTAATCTCTATGGATTAAGCTAGTCTTGAACTATTGCCTAGTGAAATAGCATACATTACACAAACACATTAATACAAAGAGCAAATGTTAATACACTTGCATCTGTTGCTATTAAATACATCAGACATTATTGCTTAAGTCTTTCTTGAACAACAATCTCCTTTAGAAAAAAATAAAAATGAATCCATTTTTGTTTAAATTTGAGATTTACGTGCATGGTATTAGTTTGATGTCTACGTGCAGCTTTAACATTGGGGAACATGTCTACACGTTACTGCGCTTAAATCCCACTAACAGGCAGTCTACAGCATAAAACAGTCTGCTTCGCCATCTATACTTCATGCCCAATGCTTAAAGCATTAAACTATTCGCTTTTATCGACACCACAAAGACATATTTCTCTTGTAGTCAATGAAGACATGAGATAAACATTTACAAAGGGAGATAAACATTTACAAAGTTACGCTGGCTTGTTGCTTATATTGCGTAGAAATAATGTTTGGAATTATTTAAATTTTTTAAACACACCTTTCCTCAGATCTTTGTTATCTGCAATCCAACATTTTACCAAAATATTTTTTTAAAATTTAAACTAATTTTCAACATTACAGAGTTTAGATAATTTGCAATTTCTATTAAGATTAGTTCATTAGCATTACTTTATTATCAGTTAACATAGTTCTTAGCATAACAATAATTATAATAGACAATCTTTTTAATTGGGGTTTAGAGTTGCTTTTTAGAATCTTTCACAAATATCATGGAATACATGGAATTGGTCTATACCGGCGCGAATGAGACTGTCTACAATGGCTTCCTAAACATTATCTTGCATGT
>JAUTCA010263401.1:0-12036 GCA_032362005.1 Nodopelta heminoda | reverse complement strand
ATATAGGTGTCCTCTTTATATATACTGTAGGCCTACACTCATTCGCCGTTAACCGTTACAATGATTGTGCTGTCGTTGATGTTTGAGTCTATTTTGTCAAAACACGACACCATTTATTCGTGTTTATATTGTTGTATGATATTGCACAGAACAAGACACAACATTGCAAACAACAAGTACCGGTAGTCTATGTGTTTCTTACACAAGTTTGTGGCTATGACGAGATATTCATCAAGAGGGTGATATTTGCTCTATGTCGCCAAAACGAAAATCCAAAGTTAAAACGATGCTGCAAAAGAAGACATATTTTGCAAGTATACTCTTGAATATGTCTACTATGTGTTACAAATATTCGTGTCTTCATCATACTTACGTTGCTAAAATTGGAACTTGAAAAATGTCGCCATTTTCATCAAATCATACGGGACACCTATTCAATTGCGTTGCACATGCTCTACATTATGTCAATTAACATGCAGTAAGCACCTTACATTACATCAACATATGCGAGAAACTGTACATATGCGAGAAACTGTACGTAACAACATAAACATATCTGCTTGGCTGTAAGACAAGTGGTGCTAGATCCAATAGACGATAAATCATAGTTTCCAAAACCGAATTGTTGTTTTTAAGGAGTTGATCATACGTGACGCTCAGATATAATAATGCCAACCATAGAGCGACAATCATCCACATGACACATGAAGTTTGAGCTATGTATTTCTATCAGTATTGCTTGTCAAGACAGAATTAAATCTTCGTGACTAAATCTACGTGACAGACACATTTTGTAAGCCCGTGTAATTTGAACGTATTAGTCCGCAGCAGCGGATGCAGGACTCCAGGTAGTCTGAAGACCCTACCCAATGATCTACAGTACCTCTAATATTCAAGGCATCAGCTAAAAAATGACAGGGGTGATTAGTTTACAACATCCATATCTATATTATTACAGCATTCCGAATGTTTGTACAATGTACATGTATATGAAGGTTCATTAAAAGTAGTCCTAATTTTTATAACAAAATTCAATAATTTATTTCCCCGTAAAACGGACATGCAATGAGTGTAGGCCTATATAAGAGCTGCAATACTATTATGAAATAAACAAAATGAACGGACCATTATTGGCCTTTTGGAATACATTTGGCTTAAAATCATAGGTTACTCAAAATATTTTGTAAGATTTATATAAACAGATTTTTGCAATAGTTTTTATTTTTTAATCTTGGTTAGGGCAAATAAAATAAGAAAATGAAGGATTTTTGTTTTTCATTTCATAAAGTATTTATCGAGAGAATCTCAAAGCATTTTATGCCAAACTTATTAATCGACTTTTAGCGAGTTGCAAACAGGTGCGTGAGTTGTCTCCCTTCCTCAAGATGGCGTCGATTTTTCAGCCTTGATGTTTTCAGAAATAATCAGAGTTAGAAAATGATCGGAGGATGAATCTCTTCCTAGCTTTAATATTTACTCTAATAGACTGCCAGTGTAAGTTCCTCATTTGTTTGATATTTTATGTGTGTGCGTTGTTTCAAGTAATCCAACTGGTGATTTCTGGGTAACATTTGGGTAATGAAATAAGAGATGTTTCGAGACTCAAATGTTCAAGATTTGTGGAGTTGGAGTAGTAAATATGCAGCCCCACCCTACGTTAATCTAATCATCTACATGTCTAATACATTATGTCTGTGAAAAAAAGTATTTTAAATGTCTAGAACAAGGTGCAAGGGACTTGTGTACGCATTTTCCAGAGCTATCTTCCTTGATAATTTGATTCTAATTTTCTACACCCCAAATAGTTTTGATTAGTTTGCTGCACATTTTGCTCCCATCGTAGGAGGATTAGTGCCGGAGAAATTAGTAATAGTGAGGCATTATCACTACACGGACAAACTTTGACGAATTGACAGGTAGAACCGGTGTTCGAAATTACCGCTGGCCCGGCTATTTATCCCAGTAGAAATTCATGTTTTTTGTAAACATTTGTATCATTATTCGGGTCAGTAAGTTTCCAGCGGTGATTTCGAACACTGGGTAGAACCTTCACTATCGCTGGTACAAAATACTAATCAAAATTTGGTGAAAGCATCATTATTACGGATCACAAGCACATGTATATCAAATATCATAATCATACACAGTAGACCTCGCATATAATGGCCTCGCATTAACCCGACATTCGCCTATAACATACTGAATCTGGAAGTCCCGGGCCCCTCTAACGCTAATTACGGTATATATAATGGACAAAAATAGCCAGTCCCAATTAGTACGTTATATGCGCAGCGAGGTCTACCATGTGTCTACTACATACTTATTTGCAACTTGTTTCTGGAAAATGAGACAGGGTTGGAACTTAACTTTAAAACGTACCCTTGCCCATATAATGATATAAATAACAAAACATGAAATTTATACTCGCTCATCAGGATACCTTAAGTTTAACCATTACGAGAAATGTATCGGGCCGCCAGGCGATAACTTCTAACCCTGATGAGAGCACACTGATTAATATCTGTGGTTTTGTAGCTCTATGGGTATGATTTCTGCCCGCACCCCCCTCCATTTTCTTCCATTCTATACGCGTGTGTATCATTTTATAACATGCAATGATATCCGCAACATTAGATTAACGTAATTTGGTAAGGATAGTGATTTACCGACATGGCGGGAAAAACTCAAACTCATATGCGTCTGTCGAGAGAAAACAAATATGGAAGTCGGGTGTCACATGATATGGCCACTCGGCTAAACAACAGAACTGCCCGATTATGGCTGATTGCTGTTGTGACGTCATATAATATTATTGTTATCACTGTTACTGTTATTTTTACAGCATACTAGGTCTTCTTTAGCCCTTGGATCCCCACTACTAGGTCTTCTTTAGCCCTTGGATCCCCACTACTAGGTCTTCTTTAGCCCTTGGATCCCCACTATACTATCTTAGGGTTAGCGTTATTCTAGGGTTAGGGTTAGCAATATATTTAAAAATATGTTTGACACATTTAATAACCAACAAAGATATATTCGCTGAAACCGAAGCACTTTGCTATATTGAAGCGGTGGTAAAATATCCAAACTATTATATTTTACAGACGCTTCATTCCATAGTAAATTTAGCTTCCATCCGACCCTGTTCTCTGACCTTGCCTTCTGATCCTGTGCTGCTGCGCATGAGCCGTAACTACTTCCTTTTCCCCCCGTCATTTCTCCGAATATCTGCTTAGTGGGGTAGGCTGGGCAGGCCTAACACTTTCAGCAATAAATTGAGAGAATTTTCAGGCAATTATTATTATTTTTTTCAGATGGGTTGTCCAACGAGGTCAAGCTCTACATTAAGAATTCATACATTCAGATAGCGGAAGGTAAGCACGACCGAGTGCCGTGCAAAATACTCAGTCAAAACTCCAGCCTAGATTGCTATGGGCTGTACAAGAGGTTCTACTGGGAGGCAGGCGGAGATAAGTCTACGATTCCCGATCAGAGGATCGTGGACAACGGCTGCTCAGTTCGACTGAACATCTACAACTCGACGTCGTCCGATGCCGGCATCTACTACTGCATACTCATCAACGAGGACAACCTGGTTCTCAAACGTCAGCTCACCATACATATTAACCCCAGGATGAAAGGTTGGTTTGTGTAATCATGGTAAATATAGATTATCCAAAATATGCAACGATTCTAGTGGTTAATAGGTGTCCCGGAAGAAGGTTGTACACCATGGTTTGGCTGTAGTTAAAAGTTGTGATGTCGTAATCCGTGACGTCATTGCAGCCGCTCTTGACTCGTACATTAGAAAGACATTCTGTATGAATATTCGTAAGGGCACTTTCTTAAAACTATGTAGATCTATATTATGATTTTGGATAATTTTTTTACAAGACAAAACTGGCAGAAGAATGGCACCAGATTCCTCAAGCAAAATTCCAAATTTTTATTTTATATTTTTTATTATTTTTATTTTTTTAAGTTCCAAATTTTAGTAGGAATGTTCACCACAAATTATCTGCTGGACCTTAATTTATTTTGTTGAGTATATTAAGTATTAATTGTCAACGGTTACTTCCAGGAGGGGATGATAAGAGGTGCGCCACTACTGCTATGAAGTGTGTCAAGTCTGATCGGTGTATTTTCCTGAGGTACCGGTGCGATGGATTTAACGACTGTCCTGACGGGTCTGATGAGGATCGATGTGGAAAAGGTAACTTTCCTGAATATTGATACACACGATTAAAACACATATGAAATAAAATAGTATTGATCAAATAATACAACTTGCTCCCTCGATGCACCGCGCATTCGGATACAATGCGGGGTCCAACGGACCCCATTCTCCAATTAATATTCGTTGATATAACGCAGGTATTATAACGCGGGTGGCATGTCATGGACCCCAAATTCAGCGTTATATCGAGGGAGCACTGTAATAATAATAATGTAGAAAAATAATAGAAAACAAATATAGAAAATATTATGATGGTTACTAGTAATTCTGCATTTAGAGGGTTACATTTAGACATATTAATTTAACAGGATGAAAATGCCATCAGAAAATAAATGAATATTTGAATTAATTAATAAATAATTAATCAATAAATATATAATTAATGTGGACGTGTGCTTCTAGACAAGTGTGTGGACAAGTTCAAGTGCAACAACAGCCGCTGCATCAAGAAGGAGTTCACGTGCAACAAGCAGGATGACTGCGGGGACCATTCCGACGAGGACCAGTCCATATGTGCAGCAGGTAATGCGTGGGTGCACAGTGAGCCTTTTCAACACCCTGGGGATCATACCACCACTACTGTGAAGTATTCTTACTTGCCTGACAAAAGTCTTCCAGGCCCCCGTTTCACAGAACAGTCGTAGCGCTACGAGAGTCGTAACTCCTTAGCAACTCCATGCTAACGTACACGAGTTACGACTTTTGTAGTACTACGACTTCTGTGAAAAGGGGGGCCAGGCCTAGATCTACAACTGGGTGAATTGGATGCTTTCAGAAATTGTATGAACTGAACGTATTAATAACGTATTATTTTATTTCGTTGTTGCAGGATACACATCAGAAACTCCTCCCACTCTAGACGACGACCATTTTGATTGGCTGAAGACCACTGTGTACACGGTGATTGGTTGCACGGTCGCCATAGTGATATTCATATCCTTCATTGTGATCGTGGTGTTTCGCGTCAAGATGAAGCGACTGCGCGCTCGTCGCATCGCGCGGGCGTTGGAGCGCCACCGACAGCATCAAGCCAGCTGCGGCCAGGGCAGGAACCCGGAACAGGACCCGTTCTTAACCATAGGAAGCAACTCCCACTACGGCAACATCATTGTCAACGTCAACAACGGCGTCCAATACGTGCCCACGGGCGACTACGCCGCCTTCGTAGATTCCCCTCCCCCCTACCACGAGGTAATAGCCACCCAGAGAGACAACTCTCCCCCACCCCCTTACAGCACGATAGACCGCACCCCTCGGCCCAAGTCGGGCACAGGGGAACCCGGAGAGGGGGGAGGGAGTGCCGGGGGCCGCGAACCTCGACACGCGCAACCGTCGACGTCGGACCGAGACATGACCAGCATACAGGAAGACACGGCAGTGGGAATGCAGAATAACCCGCGATGCAGCAGGAGTGATATCAACCCGCCGTCTTACCCTGGGAGTTCTACCAACTTGGCAGCGACGACGACGACAACAGCGACAAATTTGGTTGACGTGCCGGTGAACTCTGGCAACATCAGTGGGAGTAGGACAGAGTCGACGGCACCAGAGGGCGAGGTCAGAGGCACCGCGACCTCCACGTTGGAACCGCCGTTGCGGTCGCCTCAGAACCATGCCGGCACCTCCAGCGCCTCGTCGCTACCTCGGCCCGCCAGGCTCGCAGTGCAGGGAGGTAAAATCATGCTCAGTGCAGAGAACGCTCAGGACGCGGGCTCGACCTCGCAGCTCAACGCAGCTCAGGACGGAACGAGGTCACGACAGTGCCATCTGGAGGTCAAGGAAGGTCAGATCGTCCTGACCGACATATCCCGTAACGACCTCGGAATACAGTCACCATTGAACACAGACAATGTCGTGCGGGGAACGGGAGAATTAGAAGTACGAGACGGAGAGATTTTTTTCCGACCAAAAGACATGTGAAAACAAAGATATTATTTTATACAGGGTTTTGTGTACATAAGAGTAATCAAGGGTTTTCTTCATGTTAATATTCGTGTACAAAATAGTAACAAATGATCAATTGTAATCCTTTTTGTATCCAGTATTCTCAAATACTGATTACAAGTTTAGGTCTGTTGTTACGAAGACAAAGGAAATATACTGTTAAGAACTAAAACTATGCCAAAGAAAAGTTATTGCTGTATTGGGGTCATAAATCTTCAGCTCAATTAAATCTTTAGCTCAACTTGTCCAAAGACGGATAGAGCTTATGATGATATGAGTTCATCACTCGTCTGTCGTTATTCGGTATATTGGTAAAATATTTTCGCAGCAGCGCAAAGCATTAAATAGATCAATATTCAGTAACCATAGTAAAAGAAATATAATTTCAGAATTAATTATTGCTAATTTCATGATTGTTTCCACCGAAGATGTTATCATGTTTCATCAACTTTCGGAATAGTCGGGTTTTGGTAACATTAGCATGTTACTGCTGCGACATAGAACAACTCAACTCTTTAGGAAATGTATGGAAAATGTACTTTAATTTCTTGGTGATCTCTCGTCCACAAAGCATAAATGTCCACACTTATTTATAGTCTAATTCAAATAACAAATTGTGTTTTACTGTCCATGTTTTTTTTGGACATGCGAGATAAAAATAATAATCTGTTTTTCTGTAAATGGTTATGAATATTTGTCAGTAAGAATTTACCAACAGGGATGGAACTTAACTTTAAAACGTACTCACTTGAATAATGATATTAATAACAAAACATGAAATTTCTACTAGCCCGTAGGAGATACCTTTAACATGCAAGTGGGAACTTTTAACCCTGTTCTAAGAGATCTCAGTATCAATAGTGTACTTAATGAATCTAATTTGATAACAATAATTATACATGAAAAATATGGTTTTAAAATCTTTTGTAACTTATATTGAGACATTTACGGTTGTATGTACTTACTTCATATACTGCTGAATAATATAATAGCATTGATACGATGTAAGACATTGGTTCGTAATCGTACACAGGCTGATCGTCTAGGATATACCGGTATACATAAAAAGAAATTAGGGCATGACACATAATATGCAAACAATTTCAGCCAAAAATATATTTGAAAAATAATATAAGGAAGTGCCCTTCACATTGTGATCTGCTGGTGTGCGGGCCTTTAAACTGCTGTGATTGACATATTGTTACATTACTTTTAAAGTTGTATGGCATTATTTTTTTAGAATCAGTCTTCCTTTTTATGTTTTCCCACTTTTACACATTATCTTTTTAATTTGTATGTTAGGTAATTTGTTAATTGATTTTTACCTCAATTTATTTGAAATAATTTTCACAATTTATGTTTATGGCACATTTTCATTTTTTCCCGCCATTGTTTCTCTTGGCTAATTGTACACTTTTCCATTTTTGTTGGTCATTGGGAGTTTCTGACGTTGTATATTGTATATACCGTACATACATACCTATTAAGTGCTTTAGAGTGGTTGCAAGCGAGTCGGACTACAAAGCTAAATGTCCGCGTTCAACTCCCAAGTAACCAGTTTCACGATGGTGTCATAACTATTTAGGGCCTCCCATACCCAATTCTAAAAGTTATGACCTCGTAACAAGTGTTTCACAACGACGTCATCGGCATCTAACTTAGGAGGTAACCAGGGCCCCGTTGCTCAGAACTATTGTAGCTATTGTAAGGTCAACACTTTCTATTGTGGCAGGAGCCCAGTTACAACTATTGTAGCGCTACAACTGTTCTGAGCAACAGGGCCCCAGGTCCTAACTTTAGGAGGCCGTTGTGAAACTGGCCAGGTGTTGTAATATTGATGAAAATATCACACAGACATTCACTTTAGACATTTGACAGAATCTTGAAATTGAAAATCAGTTGAATCGAGATATTCTTTTATTGTAGTTGTAGGCTACCACATTCCTTAGTTACACCCATATCAGAACGATGTCAAAATATACCTAATAATATATAATGAAATTATTAGTAGAAATCTTAGTTTTCTTTAGTCATGTTAGTCATCTGTTAGTTTGACCATAAAAATGTGGTTAGGTTAGTCAGTATGAAAACACATGCATATGACAAGTGACATTGTCTGTAGATGTAGTTTGTGAACAGTATTATTACTCGTCACCATCCTCATGCTGGATTTATTAATCAAAACCGTAGGGCATTTTTGGGTGCCACCAGCAGTGAGAAGGTTAAATATGACCATACTGTGTATGGTCGTTATTAGAATTACATTATACATTGTGTATATAATATGTATATATAATGAACAGATCAAGTGCTACTGTTATGTACTCCCCGGGGAGTTGAGAAGGAAAACAAGAACGCACCGATCCACTGGGGTAATAATGTAGTGCTATGAGCAATGTGCTTTCAAGCGTTGATTTGGCGCAATATATAAATGTGTACATTATTGTTATTAAAGTAATAGTAACTCAGCTGTAAATCTGGATATTAATGCGAACAGAATTTAATGGAAAAAATGCGACCGCTGTATTGTCGCTTTTAATTGGAGGAAAACATGTATGGAGACATGGCCGTTCGCATTTTATTGGTGTCGCATTTACGTCTAAAATCTAGAGGTCGCATTAAATTAGTGACGCATTAATTTCATGATTTACAGTATTTAGGATGAATCTGAAATCAGTAAGTAAAACAGCTTTTGGGAATAATAGGATTAAATTTGTATTGAAACAGCTGACTTAGGATTTATTTCTGTTTACATCCGGTAAGTTTGTGAAGGACAAATATCTGAGCGTGAGTAAGTGAGAATATATCGCCCTATGATGAGATGTATGTTGCGATTGTAGTGTATAGTATTTCATATGATGATTTTTATCGACACAGCTGATTTTGTTTTTGTACTTTATGAAAGTATGTTTATAATTGTACAGCATGTATTTAGTTGATGGAGAATATGACATTTCTTCATCAAATTTTGTACGCAATGGATATTTGCAGATGTCATTGTATATTGCACATAATTATTGTGTGTAGACTCAACACATTGTGATATGTATATCTGGACTAAATATTTCAATGGAGATATTAACAGTGTTTAGAATTCGTCCTTGGAATTGCACAGATCTGGTAAAAATATTGGAAGGAAGATTTTTCACAATATATTATGTAGCTTAGGAAACATAGGGTTAAGGCCTACTACAATATTGGTTCTCATGCAAGTCTGAAAAATTAAAGTGGCAAAATAATGTGTGCACGCAATACTTGAGAAAAATCATCGAAACTATGAAAAATTATGCTGTATCGACAATGTCAACAGTGTTGTGATGTAAATATAGCAACAAAAATCTAATAATAGATTGTCCAGATTCTTTGACCCTGGCATGAGCTGGTATTTTATTGTGAATAGACAAATGGACTATTGGGACAATTTGAGGGAATTCACACATAAAATGTAAAGAGTATACATAATTAATTTTGCAAAGAAAATAATTTCTAGATTAGTAAAAAAAATCTGTAAAATTCAGTAGGCAAGTGTCAGGTTTATGCGAAGCCGTTATATGTGAGGCCTACATGGTATTGCGGGGATGAATTGTTGTAGTGACCTTTGACATACTAGTATGCAAAGATGATCTTACCACTTTAACATGCAGCGAACAAGAGAACCAAAATTTTTGTTAACTGAAATTAGATCTGTGTTTACGAAGACATTTTTAACAAAGTATTCCATGTTGTATTGCTTAAATTTGTATTTACATGCCATGTAGCCATGGCAACCATGTTGTCATGGTAACCACATTGCCACGGTAACCATGTCCAGTAACACTACCATTATATCTTTAGCAGCATCAGCGCTTTTTCATTGTAAATTAGCACAGAGTACACATTGCAACAAATGCAGTATTTTACCTCAACACTAACACTGTTATAACACTGTTATTTGTAAATGCCAGATTTACCTTTTCAAGTTTGTTTGTAAATTAGTTTTGAAATATTTATATATTTTTTTTGGCAACCACAGTAAACTTTGAAACTGAAATACCTCATAGTCTAGCTGTTTGTAAATTGGTTTGGAACAAAAATAATCATTTTTTTTCTTCTTTTTTTTTGGCAACCACAGTAAACTTTGAAACTGAAATACCTCATAGCCAACTCTGAGGGGTGTGTGCAGAGTGTAAATTGTGATGCTTCCATTTTTTTAAACCCCTGGCAATTATTCATAACAGAAGACTCCTAGTTCAATTCATTACAGGAAAAAGAACATTAAATTACTGTATTAGAAAAATATTCATTTTTGAAAATAATAAGTTTTTGTTGTCTTAGTGACAATCAAATTAATGTTTTGAATTAATTATGTTGGTATAGTAAACACAATACATAAGCGAATACAATTTGGGAGGAGGAGGAGATGGTATTTGGTTTAATAATTAGAAAATTACACAATTGACCAATCATGACATTTTCCTGTGTATATTATTATTTAATTAATTATGGTGATGTGTTAGACAGTTAAAATTAACAGCAACATTATGAGTATCTCCTAATTGATTTTGCATTTGTTTTATATCTATAAATATGTTTTAATATTGAAAATGAACTCTTGGTGACCCATTATTTACATTTAATTAATTGTACATGTTGACTACTTTTTGGATAACTTTTGTATTTGAGAATCACTTTTCCTTGATGTTGGCACTAAGTATTTTTTTGGTATAACCTTTTACATGGAAGAAGAAAAACAAGAACAATGTGTTTGTCAGAACAAACCTTTCATTTTTTATTATTTTAAAAATCATGTAAATCTATCTTGGCCTAGGAATAGGATACCAGTTAAAGGCATAATATCACAGATGGTTGACCTATATAATATAGTGGTCTAGCACGGTTTTACCTGAAAATAAATACATTTATGCATCCAGTTACTTATTCCACATGTCTCATTAGTTATCAATATTTTAACAGTTATTACTATTTATTAATTAGCTGCAACTTGCACATATTGGTGCCAGTGGTCATGAAAGATTACTTTGACCGTGTTCAATGAGTAGAGTTATGTCCCTTAGTCAGGAAACCAGAGGAAAATATGATATTTTACGGTATTGTATTTAGGTTATACAGGAAGTGTAAACTGCAATGAAATTTTACCTATCCTACAAACGTAAAAAGA
The DNA here is from genome assembly GCA_032362005.1 of Nodopelta heminoda. Classification (NCBI taxonomy): domain Eukaryota; kingdom Metazoa; phylum Mollusca; class Gastropoda; order Neomphalida; family Peltospiridae; genus Nodopelta; species Nodopelta heminoda. The sequence continues at coordinate 700 of JAUTCA010263401.1, read as the reverse complement.
TACTTGGAGGTACAAAAGCGGTTATATGTTTGCTAAGAGCATGTACTTTGCATTTTAACTACAATTCGGTCTCAAACAACAACTTAATCTGTGATATTATGCCTTTAAAGTTTTAATTTAAAAAAATCGGTTTGCATGAATTCCCTGTGAATGTTTTGCATGAATTTCCACAAAGACACATCGTGTGAAATGATTGATTATATCGTCACAACATTTGTGATATTATATCCCAGAATATATCGAAATGATTTCATTAATGGTCCTAGGTAGTACCAACTACAATAGAGTTGATTATGTGCATTGTTATTCACATGTAATGTACATCAAAGGAAATGTCAACTATTGAGTTTCCAGAAAAGTACATAAAAAGAATATACCGGTAACTTTATTCCTAAGGATTAATCTGGAAAATAAGACAAATTAAATTATAATAAAATCACATATGGTTACAAGTATTCCACACACAATGAATTCCAATTCTATTTAATTTATCCAAACATTTATGCAATACATTTACCGGTAACTTCTGTTTCATTGTTGTTTAAAGCAACTTAACAGAAATAAGTTCATTACGATAAGTTATTTACTTGAATGGATTTAGTAATTTCTATTATTCCATATATGTGGTGGATATCTACTGTGTATTAACGATACCATAATCAACAGTGTTGATTATGCCTTTTGTCGAACCTGATTGGTT
>JAUTCA010263290.1:0-12052 GCA_032362005.1 Nodopelta heminoda | reverse complement strand
ATTACACAGGAAATACAGAATGTTTTTTTCTCGACATATAAACCAGTCCTGATTAATGTTACCATTTGTCCTACAGATGTCCTAGGGCGTGTTGACCTATATCTGAACCGATAGATCCTAGACATATAATAACGGGAACAATTCGGTTGAGAGAATAATAAAAAATAACTGTCAATAAAAAAAAGAATGAAAAATGCCATCATTTTCCAAAATCATTTCACGTTTTTCTCCGATGTCCGAGTCGGTAAACATACAAATCCCATTGTTGCTACAGTTCTGTGTGTTTACTTCGATATTTCTTCCCCCATAGTGAGCAAGATCTGAGCTTTGATCAAAATGCATGTCGTGCCGTTGTTCCGAACCTTTGAACCTTTGGTCCACTGTGGTTTTTGGAACGTTTTTTTTTTAAATTTTTTTTTTTCAGACGTTACCGGAGCGTCCCCGGGGTAGACCATAGGTAATTGCGGATCCCCGGGGAGGTAATACACTCGTGGGGGAAAAGGCTAATGTTTTCTTCCTGTCTGAGTAGGAGAGCAATGTGTCTGACGAGCTGAACATAGTGTTGGCTCGCTGGGAAGCGCATTGACTAAACTATAGTAATATAACACTTCTATACAGTCAGAAATGTAATAAGACTACCCGTTTGGTAGTGGAATTTTAATAGATATTTAAGAATACAGCTCCCGTATGCAGAATAATAAAATAATAAATAAAATTGTGATTATTATATTAGAACATTTAGCAAATGCAATTTCACATTATTTAATATTTCTCCAAGTTTCTTCTTCGACGGAATATAGCTCTCATTTGCTAAATAATAAAACATACATTAAATTGGGGTAATTATTTTTGTATAAATGCAGTCCGTCCTTTCGTAAAAGGTAAGCCTGAATGCAGTACGGCCCTTTCGTGAAACACAACCCTGAATACAGTACGGCCTTTCGTGAAACGCAGGTCTGAATGCAGTACGAACCTTTCGTGAAACACAGCCCTGAATATAGTACGGCCTTTCGTGAAACACAGCCCTGAATATTGTACGGCCTTTCGTGAAACACAGGTCTGAATACAGTACGGCCCTTTCGTGAAACACAACCTGAATACAGTACGACCTTTCGTGAAATACAGCCCTGAATATAGTACGACCTTTCGTGAAACACAGGTCTGTACAGTACGTCCCTTTCGTGAAAAACAGCCCTGAATACAGAACGGCCTTTGGTGAAACACAGTCGTGTTATAGTACGGCCTTTCGTGAAACACAGCCCTGAATATATTTACGGCCTTTCGTGAAACACAGTCGTGAATATAGTACGGCCTTTTGTGGAACATAGCCCTGAATACAGTACGACTCTTTCGTGAAACACAGGTCTGAATACAATACGACCATTTCGTGAAACACAACACCTGAATACAGTGTGTCAGTACGACCCTTTCGTGAATAGTAATAGTAATCTTTAAATTATATAATAATCATAGTAACATATGCTTATCCACGGTTGCAAGTGCACTGTTCAACGTTACGCTGTTATATTACGACGCTTTCGTGAAACGTAGCCCTCACTACAGTTTTAAATTACTGCTAGCATAATAAAATGTGTCAGGGTAATGATATTTCTGTAATGTCTGACCCATCATAGTGTGTGGGTATTGTAAAAACATCCCGGAAACCTATCCATATCGTGACACAGACAAGAGTATAGTAAACATATGGCAGTCGCGAGTCTTGCAAATTATAACCCACTCTAGATAGCCATAGAGCTTGACACGTGACTCGTGTCTCGGCACGTGACTTGTGTAGATAATACGACGATCACGAGTCGTTGGTCTTTAATTTACGATATCATTTTGCTTTAAATAATATTCTCCGTTTTGAAATGGTTGCATTGCGTTTAAAAAATAATATTCTTTTGTTATTTTCAACATTTTGGTATAGGATTCTTTTTCTTATATACTCTCAATATTTTCAACATATAGGAATCCTTTTATAACATTCTTTTGCTATTTTCAACATTTGATATAATACAACTGTATAAGGTTTAGTAATAATTCTCTCGCTTTTATTGGTATACGGTTTTATCAACATTTTACATTGGATGTTTAGATATGCTTTAGTGCTCTTTTCAACATTTAATTGTTTGTGGTTTAAAGTTACTTTCAAGATTGTTTACTCACATCATAGCTTGCATGCATTTGTACTGTTAGTACTGCTCTGGATTTCCACCAGTTTCAATAGTGCTAGCTCACTTGGAATATCATGCCGCAGATAGAACATGGATGCCCCACTCATACACAGTATACTGATTCCGAGCCGACCAGTCCATGCTTTACCCCTTTAATTCTGAGCGCCAAGCAGGGGAACAACAAGTACCAACCTTTAACGTCTCTTGGTATGACGCGACTAGGGATCAAACACGCGACTTTCCGCACTCCAGGTCATATTTTTGATACACTTCAACATAGTGCATAGGACAGCGTAGAGACCAACACTTACTTCATAACCGTTACACCTGAATGATATTCGCATAGTAATTAAATACCATTACTCGTGTTATTTATGGCAATATTTAAAAAGTCTTAATGTCGCTTAAGATCTAGTGCGCGCGTACTCCTTCCCGTCCTCTTACCAAGTCACCCACACATACATACGTGCTGTATTAACAAATTGGTGTAAAACATGATATGGAATGAATAGATAGGATCAAAACACAGTTTTGCTTTCAGAAACAATATGCGAGTTTGTTGCGGCGGGTCTCCTTTATACCCCTCACACATTGATACTTTAAAAAGTGAAATATAAACAACACAGGCGAACACATTTAAGGGGACAACACCCTTCCGTGCTGTGAAAGTCAACATATTTTGATACTAAATCTAAAGAAAACAAACCCGATGACAGTATACCCACGAGCGATGCGAAACATATTATCATACGGTTTTCTCAAAGCACGAAACTCGAGAGCAATAATTAGTGAAAAAACTCCTCGAAGTTTTAAGTGAATATTTTTGAAACAGTCCTAGCTTTCTACCACAGCTTTATGATAATGATTTCCAATGGGTCCTGTGTTTTCCCTTCCGTTTGAAGGTCTGAACCCGCCTTATTAGCATCATACTCCTTTCTGAGGAGGGTTTTCTTTTAAAAAGAAACTGCAACTCAAATCACCAACATACGTGCTGAACAAGATTTTCCTTGCCCCTCGGGTCATCTCCCTTGACCTAGAGGTTGTCCTGAAGAGGGCGCTATCTCGACCACCTGCGCATGCTCGTGGAGTGGTCAAACCCGAGCGGGGATCGGACCGTTGAGGGTCAGCCATGTTAAAGGGACGTTTATCTGCAGCTTCGAGTGGTATTGTGTCCTCAACACAAACCACTCCATCCTGAAGGTCCCACATTGTGTCGTCTGGCTTTGATATGTTGCTGCTAAATGATAATCGGATGCGATGAGAGATACGAGGGGGCAGTCATCTCTTTAGCTGACCACTGATCAGGCCAGCAATGCCCAGTTTGAAAGGGGTCCGTGTCATTTGGGTGATAATCGGCCCTTACCACTGATGGAGGGATAGGGACGAGTAGAGTGATAGGGATCTGTATTGTCCTATATCGGTGAACAACACACTAAAACACGGACTAATTGGAATTGAATCAAGAGCGACGTGAAGAGAGCGGAGCCATCATCTTCTCTTGCAATGACAATGATCATGGAACCGACTCAAAATTCTTAATACATTTTATCAGAAATTAGTCTATCCTACCTGAACAGGTTTGTTCAATGGCGCTGACCATGGCGCTCCTAAATATTCTTAATAATTATTATCACAATATCCAAAATTAGTCCATTATATCTGAGCGGGTTTGTCGACGGTATTGTGAATGTTGAGACTATGCATCAACACATTGCAACTTAATTAATTAAAACAAATGGTAGTGTGACGCCTCGTCCGATTGAGGATCTGTGAACAAGACATATTGCAAATGCACGACCAATATAAACAGGACAAGTATATCTACTTCAGTTATCCGTGGAAGCACGTACTATATGATGTTTTAAAATCGTTATTTTATGATGTACAGACAATCGCGAGATACAATGGACAAGCATAGAAGAGCAATGACTTATGGTTGTAGAAGTCATTACGCATATACGTATACTTTTAAAATTAAAATTGAATTTAGTAACCAATTGCTTATTTGATCGTGATAAAAGGAAGTATACCAAAATAATACCCCCACAATAATAATAATAAGAAGAAGAAGAAGAACAAGAAGAACAAGAAGAACAAGAATAAGACGACGACGATGAAGAAAGAAAGAAAATAATAAATATAAATTAAATAATACAAGTGAAAAAATGCAAATAAAGATTTTTAAAAAGGATGAAGGTTTCAAAGTGAAAGTGATCGCGATATTTAATCCGCATGCCTGCAAAGGAGATTGAATCCCATAGCTTGGACAGCAAACTAGAAGAGAAATTACCATAACCATATGCAAATTGAGATCATAATAAGGCTGATAATTACTTATTAATTAATGCATATACCGGCGGGGCGGTCAGGTGATTGATCTAATGTTCCAGACAAGCACCGCTAAGCACACACAGCCATAATGAGATTTACTTCTCAATATGTTAATTTTTATCTTATCTTGGAGGGGTCACGACCTTCTGTAGCATAGATCATTATGAAATGTCTATCTTGTGTAATCTTAGCGGGATGCGTGTGGAACACCGTCTATTTGTGGAGGATTACAGCAATCTACTTGGTGAGACTCGAGTGGGGAAACGCGACACGGTTTCAAACGTCGCCATTACACCAAAGCAAACAGGCCTGCATCAGATGTCCACTTTTCCATTCGGGGCTCATTTGAACACTAAATACTGAGGAGTTAAATGTCTACTTATAAGGATTAAGATACAGGCTTGAGAGATGCATTACTCAAAGAGGGTAGGAAATATGACAAAGCATTCTTCAAAAGGCAAGTTTCCATCTGTCTTCTTCGTGTATAATGTCGGCGATGTGACACTCTACCTTTCGAGTAGCCATTGATTACTCGGAATAATATTTGTCTAGGAACCATCAGGGTCAAGGTCAACGTAGACGACTGATCATAAAAAGTAGTTCCGGTTCTATGTTTCCTGATGCCTGACGGTAACCTCCCAATAGTCATACAGTCTGCCCCCTGCCTGATATTGAGTACGATGTCAGGCTCAACTTTTGTTCACAAATCCCCATATAAAATTTGATCTTGAGCATGAAATCGTACTCAAAATGTTTCGTAATCTCTGGGCCAGAGTTTAGCCTCTTGGTTATTGAATTGGAGTTTGAAGCCGATTTCAATACAATTTCACTTATATCACGACTGGGTTGTTTCGTATCTACATGCCCTGCTTGTACTAGAACAGCTTTTCACCGGCTGGTGGTGCTAACTCACTGGAATATCATCTCTCAGTTAGAAAATGGATACCCCACTCGGACATTTATTATTGACTCCGATCTGACCCGTCATTGCTGCCGGTGTTTGATCCTTTTAATGCTGAGCGCCAAGCAGGAGAACAACAACTACTACGATCTTGTCAAACGTCTTTAGACAGTCTCTAAATATAGTTGATATATTAGAAAGATTTAGATTTGTCGGTAGAAGATAGTTATATTAAGTTACTGAATATCTATGACAAGCTAACTGTTATCATACATATCGAAGAATTTTCAAAAGATTTGACGTAGTTTTCCAGACTATAAGGAATAGTGTGTACTAATGGCTGCAGGGGGACGACGACGTGTGTTAAATGTACATGCACTGTAGCACCCTTATACAGTTATAAGACGACTGAAAAGCATACCAACAACACCCTCTTAATAGTCTTATACGAAAAGGCATCTCCAAGGAACTCAATCTCCATCCTTAGACATGGTGCTATAAAATTGAAGTTACTGTCGTCGTAGTGTTACGCCATTTCGTATAGGTGAACGCAGTATCGTTTATCGAAGATCTCGTATACTACGAGACCATAAGGCTCTCGTAGCTATCTCTGGGGATCGTGGACTTACGAGAGCGCAATGGTCTCACGGTGGATATGAGAGCATCGCGAAACGATACAAGAGGCTCCCTCCACAATAGAAAGCGTTGACCTTACAATAATAGTAGCTACAATAGTTCTGAATAACGGAGCCCAGGTCATAATGGTACGTTGTGTAAACAGATATCTCAAAGTAATCATCCGCAACGTAGATAATATCAGTAGAATCGCGATATTCTATTAATAGACAACAGAACGATATGTGCAAATACGATGTCACCCTTTTCTCAACGACGCACGTGCAGTGCACGCGTGGTGACGATAACTTGGATCGGATTGTCTGAAGTGGTCAATCCTATTGTGGGGAATATTGATGAAGTTCCGAGAGGGTTAGAAGTGCTCTGGAAAGTGCGCATTGATTGGGTGGACCGTTGTCTAACACGTGCATTGCATCAACTGTCAGCACTTGCATGGCAAACACCAATGCCGTAATATGTGGGGATACTGACAAATATTGGTTTCGAAATGTAAAGAACACTTTTTTGAATGTTTGAACGATCTCGGGTCAAACTTATCAAATTATAATTGGAAGGCGTTGAATATTTCGTAAACGGATGATCATATGACGTAACATTCGCATACTACGAACAGAACATGAATAGACACATCTCCGTGAGTATTCATCATGGCATTATGTTTACTGTTCAAGCAGAGAGATTTATGCCGGGTCTGATCCAATTCGGTGCATTCGCTTGTATTGTGTATCCTCTTGCACTGCGGAGCACTAACCCCGCTAGAACCCGCTCTAGGAGCTATTCTTCAAATCCGTCCAATTTAGCTTATATAGTGGTCATGGACATCATGGTATAACAGTTCCATGTCCACTGTTGCATAGAACAGTTGTAGTTACAATTGATTGCAAGTCAAATATTCGGAACCAGCTACAAATGTAAGTTTGGTATCCATAGTATATTATAACGGCTTTATTTCCCCCGTTGCATAGAAGAATTTTAGCTACAATTGATTGCAAGTCAACTATTTTGATCCCCTACAAATGCAAGTCTGGTAGCCATAGTATAACAGTTTCTTTCCCCCGTTACATAGAACAGTTGTAGCTACAATTGAATACAAGTCAAATATTCGGAACCCCCTACAAATGCAAGTCTGGTAGCATGACCCACTTTTATCGCTAAAATAGTTTTAGCTAACTATATTCTTAGCATTGTAGCAATATGCAGTGGATGAGATGTTGGTTTACAGTCAATTGTAGCTACAACTGTTCTATGCAACGGGAGAAATGAAACTGTTATACTATGGTATCTATGACCAATATACATAAGCTAAACTGGACGGTTTTGAAGGATAGCTTCAAGTGTGGGTTCGAGGGGGTTTAGGGAAGCGCAGTGCAATGGGAATACAAGGGAATGCACCGAATTGCATCCACCCGGCAACTGCAACTGACCAAGCTCATGGTCCGTCCGCAACGGAAATGAATCTCGAGCAAGCGGCCATGAAAGCAACCGGCTACTTCATAAACCCTTCCGTATATATATCTACCCCAATTTCTGTACGCTTTGGTCGGCACTCGGTGGAGAGGAAATCCTAGCAACATGTTTACACGAGTTTTACAAATGAAGGAACTGAGAAAATAATCGATCCCTGCCCTATTTGCACATGGAGCACGGGGCAACAATTACTGCTCCCTGGTCGCGCCCTCTGTGGGCCGGGCTTTGAACTACATATCGGGCAACCATTGAATCAATGAGAACGCCGAGACAAGACTAATATGTGCATTTATCCGATTATTAGTGCAAACAACAGAGAGGTAGAAATGTAAACACAGCAAAGCATTTCCAGTTCAATTTGAAATGGGTTTCTTCCTCTTTAAAACGTATCCAAACCCTTTAGTCAGGCGTCTTGCTCCGCCGCCATGCCCGGTGCTTTATTCTGTTCACTTAGCTCCGGGTAAATATAAAACACTCGACATTTTCTGCCACAATAGTCAGGGTTTTCCTGTTTGAAGGTTAAAGAGTTTCCGAAAAGCTCCGAGCGTTTACATATGGATTTTGTCGGGTCTCACTTACAGTTGGAGTCCGCGTGACCAATGTTGCATTATGCATCCATTACTTCAACTATAAAGAACGGTTTGAACGTTTGCTTTAATTCATTGCAAGTTTGTGTTAGACATGTTTCTCGGATAACCGTGTGTGTACTGCACATACTCAACAGTACTGTGCACTATGCACCTGTCCGGAAATGCATATTCCTATGAACGTACGAAAAGTTATGGCGGAGCAGGTATTGCGTCATATCTGTACGATGTTTGGCTCTCACCTCAGCATTAGCTTTCAAATAATGGATAGCATGCCTCAGCGTAAACAATTGTAGATCATTAATTTAAAATAGGGGCGTGTAAGGATGTGAGAAATACTATAGATATTTTAAGATAAATGGTGAGCCAAATTGTGAGAAAGAGAATTACAAGTAAACGAATGAAACAACCAAAGAGCATCAGAAGATTACTAGGTTTCAACATGGGAACATGGGGATATAAAACAAACGGGGGAAGAACAATATGTACGAGAGAAAGAGAGAGAGAGAGAGAGAGAGAGAGAGAGAGAGAGAGAGAGAGAGAGAGAGAGAGAGAGAGAGAGTGAGAAAACCGGAAGGAAGGTTAGGAAGGAGACATCATAAGATAATATTAGTTGCTGCCCTAAGTGGAGCTAGCATAAGCAATACAAGTACAAATATATAATTCAACACATTTCATCCAAAGGTATGTTTTTATCCTAATACATTATTATTAGTGAAGTTATGCAAATTCACCAATACTAGCTCCCGGAAAGTGTCATGTTGATAATAATACGTAATGAATGTCACATATGGTTTCTCTAATATTACTGAAAATATACAACTTCTCTCTTTCAAAAGTTCAGTACCGCGTTTCAACTGCGCCAAAGGAGTTTGAAGCATAATATACGTAGTAAGCCTATAACATAACTACAAGCAAGTTTGTATGCCTACACAAGCACGCATGCTAGGTGTCCCGTTGGGCGTCCTGGCCAAGACACCTAACGTGGACGGCCAAAAATGAACCAGGACACCCGGGGTGAAAGTGTCCTGCCAGGATCCTGTTAGGATTTTGTTAGGATCCTGGAAGAGGACACCTGACTTTAGTTTTGCTGTGCTATAAGCCTACCAAAGAACAGGTAGGCTATGCCAGTGTCGTAGATTAGACACCATCTATGGCTACAAAGTAGGCCTACTTCGAACAACTTTCATAAAGCATTTTAACCGTCAGACTATTCATTATTCATCTGCAACCTCAATACAATGTTCATTAGGCTGGGAGGCAAGCACACACACCTCCAAATTTATTTCTGTGGCTCCTCATTCTCAATATTGCTTCAGCTTAAGAAATCTATGCTCTTAGCGAACGTGATTAAACGACAACTTGTGACCACCCATGAAAAGAGATTCGAACCACGCCTGTCAATTAGATCCATGGTTTTGTGTCTCAGTCTCGGTTAAAATAGACTTGTCAGATATGCGTATTAGAACCTTTTAATTTTAAGCCGCGACAGAAATCACCTCCGATGTAAAAGCGCCCTGCATTCAACCATAACCAAACATTTTGCTACATTACTGAATCTTTCCTTTCCTTTTGTTTTCCGTTTCAATTTTTCAACGCCTCACTTATGTAGCGTTCTTACGACATCAAACCTTTTTGCGAAATTAAGATCGATGTTAGTTCTTTGATACTATAGAGGTTCTCAGCACTCTGTGACGGGGCTACATTTAGCGTGAATGGGAAAGGGACTAGTTAGGCCTGTGCGTTATACATCCTGCTGGTTACGATTAGATGCTCGCAACAAACGAACCACACGAACATTAAAAACTCGAATCTATGTGCGAAACGAGCCATACCATCCAATGTTTAGAAGAGACTCTCTTATGAAAATATATTAAATACGTGCTGTCATCTTGTTTCGTTCCGGTTTGAAATCTTTAGTGCGCGACAATAAGGTAGCTTTACAACGTACAAGAATGATATGAATGGTTCTTTGCTTGTCCGTCGGCCGCCGTGAATGTATGGAGTATATGTTATATGATATCCGTGACAAGTGTGATAAAATGTCTGATAAAGGGTTAACGGATTAACTAACGTCCAAGTCTGTGCGTGGAGAATATATGAATCATGTTATAATATCAACTTTAGTGGAGTACAAATTATACATCATATTTTGCCAAAATAAAATTATAAACTATCATGAAATTAAATAAAACCCAACTACTTGAGTATATAGCCTGATAATTTAAAATATGACCCATTCATTGCTAATAACGATTGTGGCTTCCTATAACACTTTCTAATACCAATCCAGCTTCAGTTCTATTTATTAAGTTCTCGATGGTTAGAACAAGTTGGCTGAGATGGAGAATTTAGTACCTATTTACGCCGTGTATATACTGGGCATTGCAAATTATATTTTAAAGTTATCAATTCTTACGATTTTAGGTACTAATGCAAATGCCGGTAATCAATCATTACTTATACCAAATTAAATACTAAATAATTAGTATCCACCAATAGTATGGTTAGCAGTGTGATAAAAACAGGTACATTATTTACGAAAAGAGAAATAAACCAAGTCTCTCTCTCTGTCTCTCACTCTCACTCTCTCTCTCTATCTCTCTCTATCTATCTATCTCTCTATCTCTCTATCTCTCTCATATATATATATCGGGTGGCCAATAATAAAACGTCCCGAACTTTAAGGGTTAATAAAATTGTAACAACCAGCTATATTACTATGAAACTTCACACAAATAACAACTATGATGTTATTAACATAATATGGAAAGTTTCAAGGCCCTATGTAGCATACCTATTCTGTAGCCGGGTAATTAAAAACAAAAGTAAAAAATATACAATGGCAGAACAAGTTATTAAAACAATTTCTTGCCCGATTGCCATCGTCTCTACAATGATGGCAATTTTGTTTAATTACCAACAACATGGTATAACTTCTCATAGTAGTAGACCTATGCTAGCCTAATTGAATCAATATGTGGAAAGGTTCATGAAGAAAGACACGTAGCCACTCCAAAGTCCAGATCTTCACCCAATGTATTATTCCATTTGGAATTCATTGTCAGAGAAAGTATACGAAAGACACGAAGAGGTATTTAATGAAGGTGAACTCAAAATGATACATTGCTAGGGCAAAATACCTCTTAGAGAGTTCAGGAATATTATTTCAAGTTGAAAACAACTTGAGCAGTTTTTTAAAGTAGATCGAGGGCATATTGATAACTTATTTCAGTAAATTCAAGTTAACTATGCAGCTTTTTCTAATCTGCCATTGCAGTATTTTCACTTCTGTTTTTATTTACACAATTAAGAAAATGTATGCGACATAGGGACTTACAAGCTTCAGAATATGTTATGAACATCATATTTGTCACTTGTGTGAAGTTTCTTAGTAAGTAATATTTATGGTTGTTATTAAACCAAATTCAAGGTAACTATGTAGCTTTATGGACTTTGCCATTGCAATTTCTGACATCTGTTTTTAATTATTCGACCTAACAAAAAGTATACGACATAGGGACATGACACTTTCATGGTAATATCATGGTTAGTTATAAATCTACAAACCCTTAAATTTCAGGACGTTCTTGTGTTGGCCACCCGATATATATATATATTTATATTTATATTCCTTTTTTCTCACTCGCTATCTTTCTCTCCCCCCTCTCTCTCTATATATATACCCTCTCTCTTTCTATTTTTCTCATGCACGCTCGCACGCGCTCACACACACACACACACACACACACACACACACACACACACACACACAGAGAGAGACAGACACAGACACAGACACACGCACGCACGCACATAAAAATACACACATAAGTAGGCCTTATGCACACACATACGTACGAGCATACCGCTATCTGTATCTTATCACTCTACCTCTATCATGCCGCTATCTGTATTTCATCACTCTACCTCTATCACTCTGTGTGGATATA